>NW_019105072.1:0-13743 GCF_001995035.1 Momordica charantia
TCTGATATCAGCGTGGCGAGTAGGTGGGAAGAATTTTGTTAAGAACTTCTCCACTAACGACCCCTATGTGGTGATGGATCCCGGTGGAAATGCATTGAGCCATGCTCTAGCTTGGTCCTTCAAAGAAAATGGAAAAAGTGTTAGTCTAAGAGCATCGTCTGTTATACCAGGTAATCGAAATGCATTTGCAATTTGAATGAATGATTTCAGATGATCATGTGGATCCTCATGTTCCTGCCCTCCAAAATGTCCAATTGTCTGCAACATATGGAACATCATTGGTTTAAGCTCAAAGTTTGCGTGGGCTGGAATAGGGTTGACTATCCCTGAATCAAAGTTCTGAAAAGCCGTGGCGGCATATTCTCGCATTGCCACATCTCCGTTGTCCGCCATCTGGATATGGTTGAATTCATCATTTCTTGCATGATCCCTCATATTACCGTTAACGGCAGGTGGATTAACCGGATCACGCGGTGGAATATCTGCCATTGATGTGCTCGTACTCTCTACCTCACTTTCAGGACTGATTTCACCTTCTCTCTCTTTTTGCTTTTCTAGTTGTTTTCGAAGTCTTTGCTCCTTTCGTGTTTTTCGAAGGGTCCGCTCAATCTCAGGGTCAAGGGGTAGAAGAAAAGATCTTGTGCTCATGCACTTTAACTTACCCTTGTGAGTTAAACGACCAAAAATATAGAACAAAAACAGTGGATGAAAATTACACCCAACAACAATTCACAAAAATAAAAACTAAAAGAATTTGAAAATAATTTTAAAACTAAAGTCCCCGGCAACGGTGCCAAAAACTTGACTGGCGTTCTGCTGAATGCACGCACTAAGCGTGGTAACAATTCTATAGATGCAAGCGCACACCTGTCAGAGTAATATAAAATGGATGGAGTATCCAAGTACCGATCCTCAAGGACTTCTAAATAATTTCCAAACTCTAAAGTTTTAATGAACAGTGAACGTTGAAATGAGTAATTTTTGTAAAATGGGAAGTGGTCACAAATAATGGTTTTGGATTTGGGATTTGGTCTTATAATGGTAAAACCTAGCCCGAATTACTTCAAGTTAGCCAACAAAGAATCAAGGATATGCTAAGGACGATATGCATTTTACTTTAGGAACCAACGACTACGCTTTTCACTTGACTTATGTCTAAGCAAGTTCAAAGTYCTAAGACATTCCCTAATATGTCTATTATGAGAGATATCTTAGTTTTAGGATGGAAATAGTCGCAACCTCGGGTTAAGGTCCTATGTCTAGGCTACTTAAGCGGAACCCTTATGTCTAAGGCGCCCCTCTCCTCGGTTTAACCACTCAACAATGCAAATAAGCAACCTTTTCAGTATTGACTTGTTAAGACTTACAGTGGCCTTCTCTAAATCCTAACTTTTTGGGAAAACATGTTGAGCAATGAGTGGAAAGCAAAAACACTACTTCTTAGCAACCCTTTTTAGAAATAAAAGGCTAACTATCCATAACCGGGCTAGAGAYGRGAATTTAGAAAGACATATTGAAGAAAATACAGCAAGTAAAATGGTTGAAATTGGAATGCATGTGTGAAAAACAAAAGTTAACTAACGGAGAGTTTTTATCGGGATTGAGAGCTTCGCCCTTCTCTTTCAAGCAAGGGGGAGTGTCACGTGCTCTTTCCTCCAAAAACACAACTCTCTTAACTAAAAATAAAGTAAAGGCAAAGGGAAGATAAGCAAAGTGCTRRATTTTTWTATATTTGAATAAGTAGAAAATAACTAAGTACAAATGGAAACAAAACAAAGCTCAATAAAGGAATGTAAAGTGCTCGGGWTTTAAAAACCAAAARCAACTAATGRAAGCAACTCAAAAGTACTTAGAAAGCAACAAAGAAACAYTAAAAATGATCAAGAGAAGGAAGCAAGGCTTGATGACTTTGGTGGAGAAGCTGCTGGAATTTATAGCTGTGCAGAATTGGTTAGGTAGGTCCTAAAACGATGGTGAATCACCCATTTCCAACATCCTTGACTGACTAAATCGTGCTCAAACTGATAGTGGAACACTTCTTCTACACGTATGCATCGGTTGGAACAACCAAAACACATTGGAAGACGCGTTTCATTAAGGGCAAAGTTGGAAGAAAACAAGTTTTTCTACAGGCTTCCCAGGCGCCTGGCGCCTCCTGAGGTACTTTTCCGTCGTTTTGCTTCTTTTGATTAATTTGCACTCCCAAATGGTCCTAAAATGTCATAAATATAATATAAGCCAACCACAAACCATCATATAYGAATTTTGCATGAATTGGAACTCAAACGACCGAGAAAAAGTCCGAAACAAAGTTAAAACATAGTAAAAACAGCATCTAAAACCTTCTTTTTACGCATGTAAACAAGCGTAATCATCCATCTTCTTCTTTCTGCAATTGATAACACATAATTGTTGATAATCGATCTTAAGTAATATAAGTATATGGCTAAAAATATATTATTGTATTGTACATTCTCCTTTGCAATAATAGCAAACGCCTTCAGCTTCGCACGATAGTTGAATGGCATCTTCGCCCTGTTGCGTTTGTTGGTTTTAGATTTTTGCTAACAAAAAAAACTAAAATGAGAATATATATTGAATATAAATTCTAAAAAAAGAAGTATAAGTTATATTTGTAAACGACCTTCCACTCATTCGTCTCCTACCTATCGCACAGCATGTTCCATTCGTCTGGTTTTGCCAACAACTGCTCCGGAGGATTGTTGCGCGCAATCGCAGGTGTGGGATAACTCAGGTAATGTTGGTGCAATTTTGCCCTATACGCCTTATGTGTCAATCTCATCTCATGCTTGATGAATTTCATCATAACTCGATCTGATTCGTTGAAATCGAAATGACACTACAACAAAAAAACATCGAACATATATTTAAGTGTTATTATTGTTGCATCATAAAAAATTATAAACATATTAAGTAATTAATCTCAAATCTTGAGATGAGTTATTATTGCCCTCTTCTTAATTTCTTTGACCTCACTCCACTTATTAACCTTTAGGTTCACTTGTTCGCGTGTATGTACCCCGATCGCGATAGAGAATATGGTGGCTATGGGACATATTGGTTTATTAACTGTGTGGTCACATTCGAAATCTACCTTTGCGTTCCTTGCACGAACTTGATTTTCTAGCTCTATCAATCGAGTATATCCTCGCACACTTTATCTATTTATATGTTACCAAATAGTAAATCATACTTATTTATTGTACATATATTTAAATTGACGAACTTGGAGGAAAAGTCGGAACAGGCGAGTCTGTTGGTGGTTGATCACGACCCTGTACGTGTGCCTCTAACTGACCTGCTTGGTCTGGTCTCATTTTTCTGTGAACTTAGGCAACGAACAAAAAGTATTATATATTGACAAAACAAATACTCAACATAAATCAATTTGATGCATAATTTATCCAACATATATTTAAATCGACATACATGGAGGAATACTTATTCGCTATAGTACTCATCATCGACATCATCTATATCATTATCAGCTGACGCGTCCATATCATCTGATTTGTCATTTATAAAATCATCCACATTACTTGCATCTATGCTTCTATTGGACTGTTCTCGACCCTCAACGATAATAGAATCAACTTCATCTCGATGCAATGAACTATCTTGAGTGGATTCATCTATTTCGATCCTATGTCCTACTTCTAACAAAGAAATTTGATCATTTTCAACGTCTTCTTGTTCTGGAATATCCCATACACGTTTATTTAGAATATGTTGCACAACTTTCTAATTATTACCAAGTTTGGGATCATCCAAATAAAACACTTGTTGAGCTTGACCAGCAAGAATTAACGGGTCGTCGACATACAAATACTTAGACGTATTAATCGACTTAAAACCTAAGTCAACTCGAAGTCTATTCTTCTTAGAGTCTGTGTCAAATCACTTGCACTTAAAAAGTATGACACGTCTCCCCTTAGCATAATCTAACTCCCAAACATCACTCAAGACACCATAAAAGTTCATGTTATCCCCTTCTAATCCACACACCATGACCCCACTTTCGACGACTATCGCGTTCTATATTATAAAAGCGTAGTCTGTTTACAATACAACGACTATATGAACGTGCAATTAGTGAGGGCCCTAACGCAAGTGAATAAAGATCATCATTTAATTCGCCTTGTTCCCGTAATGTCAAAACCTGTAATAGATCATAACAAAATACTTAGCGATTTCGTTTTGTGTTCATCTACATTCAAACTCTAAAAATCAATATTAACTTTTTTTTAACCAATCAGGAAATTGTGTATTGTGTCGTTCATATAGGGCTGGAACATTATCTCCAAGAATTCGAATTCAGCTCAAATGTTGACTACAATTCCAAGAGAAAAACAATATTAGTGTTACATGTACTAAGTGTGAAATTAAAGTGAACGTAGCATAAGCCGAACTTACTCGCGATACGACTCTATCTTTGCACAGTTGTCAGTACATACCACTATGCAACTTTTCTTTCAATGACGGATAATGTTTTCAAAGTTGATGCCCCTAAAGGATGTGTTCTTAGCCTGAACACGTCAAAATGTCCACAATTTTTATAACTGACAATAGTATCATTGTTGCATTCATCTCTATTAAATCTCATTTCAATTCCACTCAGATACAATGAGCAGAAAGTCAACGATTCATTCATGACGAATGATTCGACTATTGAACCCTCAAGACGAGCTTTGTTCTTCGTCTGTGCATATTGTTTTAAGGTTCGGAGACTTCGCTCGATAGGGTACATCCAACTGCAACTAACTTGTCCCACAATTATTGTTTCGTATGGTAAGTAAACTGCAAGATGCATCATAACATTAAAAAATGCTGGTGGGAATATTCTCTCCAACTTACATAGTATGATTATAATGTCAGATTGCAATCGATCCAGATCATTGATGTGTACTGTCTTTGCACATATATCACGAAAGAAGTTACATAGCTCAACGATAGTCGTACCCACAAAATTTGGTACGTATGCTCGAATGACAATCGGTAAGAGTCGTTGTAGCAAAACATGACAGTCATAAGTTTTCAACCCCTCATCCTCTACGCTCACACATCTCGATATATTTGACACAAATCCATCTGGAAACTTATCTGATTTCCAGAATTTGCAAATCTTCACCCTCTCAGCAGCAGTCAATGTATACATAGCATGTGGTTTTACAACTTTATTCCCCTCTTTTTGTAAGTGTAAATCTCTTCGAATTTTTAAATCTTCTAAATCCAAACGCGCATTGATCATGTCTTTCGTTTTCCCATCAATATTTAACAAAGTTCCTACTAGATTGTCACATATGTTTTTCTCGATATGCATCACATCCAACTTATGTCTTAACATAAGTTTCGACCAATAGGGAAATTCGAAGAATATACTTTTTTTCGTCCAATTTAAATCTCGCTTTCTTTTACTCTTTTGTTTGGTTGGATTCTTACCAAAATTTGGAAAATTTAGTGTATTTACTTGTTGAAGAATCGCATCTTCATCCATTGACATTGGTGGGGGGCGTCGTTCTAACTTTCCATCATGCAGTCTATTCCCACACCAACTATGATTTTGAGGAAGATAACGTTGATGTCCCATGAACAAATTTTGCTTCTTATTCGAAAAGACGAATTGTCCTCTTTACAGATGAGACATGCTTGGTATCCCTTCGTACTCCATCCAGACAAGTCACCATATGCTAGAAAGTCATTAATAGTCCATAAAAGAGTTGTGTGTAGTTGAAAGTACTCACCACTTGCACAATCGTAAGTACGAACCCTAGTATCACATAACTCTTTCAACTCTTCAATTAATGGCTGTAAGTAAACGTCGATATCTTTTCCAGGTGACTTAGACCCAGGAATAAGCAATGACATTAATAAATTACTTTCCTTCATGCACTTCCAAGGAGGTAACTTATATGAAATAAGTACCACTGGCCACATGCTATACAAATTACTCATATTCCCAAACTAGATTAAACCCATCTGAAGCTAGTCCCAAACGAACATTTCGTGGGTTTGAAGCAAATCAAAGAAATGTGTTATCTAGATGCTTCTACCGCAAAGCGTCAGCTGGATGTCATAAGACACCCTCTGTCTCAACTCGTTCTTCTTTATGCCACCTCATTTCAGAAGCGAAATGTTTTGAAGAAAAGAACCATTTCAATCTTGGTATCAATGGAAAATGTCGTAACACTTTTTGGGGGACTTGTGAAGCTTTCCCATCACTGTTTTTATGATGAGGTTCACCATATACTGGACAACTTTGACATTTAGAATATTCTTTCATGAATAATATACAATCATACTTGCAAGCATGTATGGACTCATATGAAAGTCCTAAATCACACAGTCTTTTTTTAGCCTCAATGATGTACTAGGTATAGATGCAACTATTGTAAAATGCTTCGTTTAACAATTCAAGTAACATATCAAACAATTTATTACTCCAATTGTTAATGACTTTGATATGCATAAGTTTTACTAAAAAATTCAATAATGAAAATTTTGTACAACTTGGATACAATTGACTATGCGCTTCATTGAACAACTGCTCGAAATTGTTAGACGTGTCTCTTCCATGTTCGTTTGGGGGCATCTCAAAACAAAATTGTTCACCTTCTACATTTTCTTCTACCATAGGGTACTGTAAATCATTCAGAAGTCCAGACATATCACCATCCTCATTATTCATAACATTGGGTTCTCTACTTAATTCATTGTGTGAAGGAGTTTCACGTCTTGTATAACAACTTGAACGGATTGGTTCTTCTACATGGTATATGCATTGAGTATATGAAAGTGATATTCCATTTATAAACAAGTGTCTTTCTACCTCATCAATTGAAAGCCACTTTACATTCATACAATATCTACATGGACATCTTGTTTTTCCCATATTGTTGACGTGAAGTTTTGCCAATTCTATGAAATGTTTTACTCCTTGAACATATTCGGGCGAGAATCTATCACTAACCTTAATCCAATCCTTATTCATTCTCCATGATAATACTATTTAAAAAACCTCTAATTCAGTATAAATGGTCAATGTTGAATCCTAAAAGAATCAGATAAAAGATTAGGTTCATTTTGCCATCAACCTAAGGATATTTTTAAAATAAAAATATCTAAAATTTGCATTCAAAGTGAGACGATGAGGACAGGGGTGTGGTCATTATTGTCGATTATGAGTGTTGTAGTTAAAAGTAGGAGAGTTTGAAAGTATTATTGAAGGCTTAGATATATTCCTAAGATATAACCACTAAAAAAAGAACTAAAATATACTTAGAGAGGTCGCTAAAAATCTAGATCAAACATTCACAACCAAAATAACGAATTCATAATTCATTATAAATTCAAAACCAACACAATAAAATCACAAAGAACACATATGAATAAAACAATCATGCGCACAAGCATCGACTAATTTAAGTAGTTGACTTGATCACCACATATTCATTTGGTAGCTTTTAAACTAAATAACTAACAGTATTTCCTAGTTACTAAACCAATAAATTAAATCAGACAAACAATATTTCAACATCTCACAATCAAATAAAGTATGTCAAAATAAAACAATTAACAATTTTCATAATTTCTCAAATAAGTCATTTCACAATTTATCCAATAACTCATATAAAACATCTACTACTAAACAAAACATAACTCAAAGCATGTGTTAAAGATTACAAAACATCAAATAGAATTCACAATTTATCAAATGAAATTGACAATTTCTCAAATAACAAACAAAATAATATACATAAATATAATATTTTTAAAATACGAAAAGACCTAAATAATTCTAATATTATAAAAAAATAACATAAATAGGGTAAAAAAACAACCTCAAGCCTTGTTGAGGCGTCGACACGGCGACGGCAGGTGGCGGCGGAGAAAATGGTGAGGGCTGCGTCGAAGCAGGTACGGGCGGCACGAAATGAAGAAGAGAGGGTGCGGGCGACGCGGACAAAAGAAGGGAGAGTGCGGGATCGGACAACGGTGGGGATGGACGGACGACGACAGTGAGAACGGATGGCTTCGGGAGCGGCAACGACGAACGTGGCGACGAGAGAGATGAGGGGTGGGGACGGCGCGAGAGAGAGATAAGAGGAAGATGAGAAATGGAGGAATTAAGAAGAAATGAGTTGTTTGGATTTTAGGGCAACCTTTAGCGACGACATTTAAAGTCGTCGCCAAAGGTTCAAAAATTGTGGCCGAAAAAGCAAATTTAAAATTTGTCTTTGACCCTTTCGATGAAGAAATCATTATTTCGTTGCCGATGGCCACCTTCGATGACGAAAAGCCAAGTTGCCGCCGAAAGTCGTGCCTCTTTGACGATGAAACATACTTCTCGTCGCCAAAGATGCCCAGAAAGGGGCGGAAATTTTACCGCCTCATAAAATTTCATGGATTAACCCATGTTTTGGCGACCAAATATATATTTCGTTGCCGAAATATGGGTCTTTCGGCGACGAAATTGGTAATTCGTCGCTGAAAGACTAAGTTTCAGTGACGAAACCTGGTTTCATCCTCGAAACAATAAACTTTCGGCGACACATTACCGATTTCATTGCCAAAAGATTGGTTTAGGCAACGAATTTCAATTTTGTCGCCAAAACCGTGACTATCGAGACGAAATTAGATGTCGTCGCTGAAAATCTCTTTCGGCGTGGAAAAAATCTGTGGTCGCCAAAAATTCCGTCGCCAAAAATCAAAATTATTGTAGTGATAGTAAGTAAAAGGTCAAAATCAGTTGTATGCTTATCGCTAAACCACCATAAAATATCAGAGACAATAGAGACATTCTTTGGCCAATCCATATTGTAGAAAGGAGTACATGCCCAAACGAGCTTACTCTATTTGCATCGCCAAAACACATGAAAAGAGTCTTCCTTGCCAGCCCCACACGTAGAACACCTTCCCGATATGTCAACTCCTCGGTTTCTCAGATTTTCTACAGTTGGAAGGAAATTATTAAACAATCTCCAGTCGAAAAGCATCACCTTTGATGGGACATTTGCACTCCAAAGCCGTTTCCACCAAATTTCAGCCTGGCTAATATCTGATGGACTCACCCGAGCCTTTCTAGAATTGGCCACATGATAACCACTCTTCACGGTAAAAATGCCATTCTTTGTAAATTGCCACATGGTTCTATGAGGTTGATTAGACCGAGGAAGAATTATATTGGGAATATTCTCCACATCTCCATTATCAAAGCAATCTCGAATCAGAGGAACATTCCATTGTCCAGTTGGACCCCAAGAATCAGGAATCTTGTGGTCTTTCTCAACAAAAATTTGTTGTCCATTCCCCACCCTCCACCAAGTCCCTATACGTAAAATATTTTTCCCCCACATTAGACTTCTCCACAAAAAGGAGCATTCCGTTTGCATTGAGCTTCAAGAAAGGAGCAGTTTCTGAAACATTTGCTCTTCAAAACTTTGGGCCACAAGGGAGTTGGGAGTCGTGAGAATTCGCCAACCTTGTTTTACTAATAGAGCTTGGTTAACACTTTCCCATCCCTAAAACCCAACCCACCTTTAGATTTCGGGATACACACATTTTTCCACTTGGCCTAGTGGATCTTCCGCTTGTCTTCACTCCCTCCCCACCAGAATCTTGCCATAAGCCGATTACATTCCACTAACACCCTTTTTGACAATGTGAAACAAGACATGGAGTAGGTAGGGATAGTTTGCATGACCGCCTTTAACAAAATTTATTTCCCTCCCACCGAGAAGAGCTTCTCCTTCCAGTTTTGAAGATGCTTCCACATTTTGTCCTTAATATACCCAAACGACACAATCTTCTTATATGAAAGAGAAGAAGGAAGGCCTAAATACTTCTTATGACACGCAACCTCTCCGAGATTGAGAAGCCTTGCTAGCGATCTTTTCATGGCTCTCCCTGTATTAGGACTGAAACAAGCAGCCAATTTTTTAAAGTTTATCTCCCAACCTGTTAAGACTGAATAGAACTCCAAAGCCTTGACCATCGCCTGAACTTCTGCTCTAGTTGCCTTGGTAAAAAATAGGCTATCGTCAGCAAAGAACAAATGATTTATTGGAGGGCTTGCTCTAACAATTTTAATGCCCGAAATTTTCTTCACCCTCTCAAGCTCTGATAGAATCATAGATAAGCCTTCTGCACAAAGAAGAAAAAGGTAAAGAGATAGGGGTTTCATTGACGGAGACCTCTATGAGGAATCAAAGAACCTTTCCGTTCATCGTTTATTACAAAAGAATAACTAACTGAAGAAATAAACCGCATAATCAGGTTGATAAATGAGACATGGAAATCTAAAGCCGTCATGAACTTCTGAATGAAATGTCATTCCACCTTATCGTAAGGTTTACTCATATCAAGCTTTAGAGCCCTCCAGTTTATCTTTCCAGATCTCCTCGATTTAGGCTCTGAATACACTCGTATTCTAGAATTGCGTTATCTGAAATATTCCTCGCCAAGACAAAGGCACTCTGGAAAGGAGAAATAATATAATCTAGGATAAGCTTCAACCGATTTGCAATTGTCTTCGTAACAATCTTTTATAAAACTATGCATAGGCTAATAGGGTGGAACTCGGTGATATACTTCAAGTAAAATAAAACAGAAAAATTATACCAAATAGTAATTCTTCATCCCCAAATCATGAATTAATCTACAAAAAAAAAAATTACATATAGATAAAATCAAGTAAGTTAAGGTTTAAAAATCAAATAAATTTACTTTTGATTTAAACTTGACCCACACCCAAAAAGAACCGCGTAACTTTTGGTTTGAGGTACGGCAGCGAAGACAAATGAAAACTACAAAGAAAAAATGCATGTTAGCTTAAATCAAGTAAGATAAAGTTTAAAAAGGAAATAAATTTACATTTGACCCAAATCGCACAACCTTCTGGCGAAATAACGAAAGAAATGGCGGCAATAGGGCGGTGGCGAAGAAGGGGGAACTATAGATGGAGAAGAAACCCAAGAGAGACGAAATGGGGAGAAAGAAAATGAGGTGGGGTTTTGAAGGGAAAATTGACAAAATAAACGTTGTGTAGGTGTCTCATCGCCCTCTCCAAAACACAAGTTTTCTAGTCACTGCTGACATCACATACTTTGTCAAATGACATTTCATGCCCCTCCTTACTTTTTCTTCTCTTCCAAACTCCATCTCTCTTCTCTCTCCCCTCCTCTTTCCTCTATTTCATAGATTTGCTTGATCTTGTCCATGATTTCTACATAACACATACCAGTTTTTGGCGTCTCCGCTAGGAATTCAACGAGTGGAGGTCCCGTTCGGTTGCCGTCCGCTGCTTCCATCCCGAGCTCTTGCGCCTCCCTGGTGGCCTCTCCGGCGACATTGTTGAACAAGAATAATTTGCATATGAAATAAGATAAAAATTTCCTTATTATTTTTCCCAACTCTTTCACCCTCTCTTCTAAAATCAAATTTTCAAGATTTCAAAAACTTTCCTTCTATATCTCTTGTACGTCCCTCTTGTCCGGACTATCTTCTTCTCCATGAAACCAAATGCGTTGAGGAGGGAGGGGAGAAGAGAGAGAGGAGAGAAGAGAGAGGGACAAAGCGAGAGCGACGTCATCGATAGAGTGAGATCGAGAAAGACAGAGCGAGATCGAGAAAGACGAGAGCGAGATCCAGAGAGCGAGATCCAGAGAGCGGTGAAGAAGTGGTGATAATAAAGAAAAAAATGGGATGGTTAGGAAAAAAATGGATTGTTTTCTTTTGCGAGATCGAGAGAGCGAGATCTAGAGAGCGGTGAAGAAGTGGTGATAATAACGAAAAAAATGGGATGGTTAGGAAAAAAGGGGATTGTTTTCTTTTTCTTTTTCTTTTTTCTTTACTCCACCAAATTGAGTTAAATTAAATTTTAAATTTATGATTAAAGGAGCAGATTTATATTATGAGGAACAGATTAAGGAAAAAACATGATTTTTTTTTATACTTCCACCTAATTAGATAAAATTTTAAATTTACTATTAAAGGAGGACTACCTAATTAAATTATAAATTTGAATTCTACCCCTAATCAAAATTAGGGGAGATATTAAAGGAGAGATTTATGTTAATTTTTCAAATGATTCGTTCAAATAATTTAATAGGAAAAAAACAATTAAGAAAACAAATCTAAATTAAATTTCAAATTTGAATATACTAAAATTAATGCGATTTTATAATTTTAAATTTTAGTTAAAAAAATCTTCAATGCTTAGTATTTTAAATTTGAGATTTCGTCTCTCCATTCCAATTTTTAAAATCGTTTCTCGCTCAATCTCGCTCTCGCTCGCTCATCTCTCGTTTTCTCTCTCTCGCTCAATTCTCTCTCTCTCAACTTTCTGTTATTCAACTCTCTCTCTATCTCCTTCCCCATCCCATCGTAACTTTCTTCCTCTCCTGAGCCTCTTTCTTTGACGAATGACCTCCCTCGTCGGCTTTGATGCATCCGTCGTCGGCGATTGTTGAAGGTCACGGGAATTATGGAGGCTGCTATTTAAAAAATGGTGAGAGATTTAGGTTTTTTCTTTTTATGGTTTAGTAAACAAGAAAAAACTCATGCTTGCGGAAGGCATGGAAAAGAGAAAGAAAGAAGAAAAAAATCTGGAAAAGGAGGAAGATGGAGGTAGGGACCAGAAATAAAGAAAAAGAGAAATAAGGGAGGAAAATGACGAAAACTAAAAAAGCAGTAGAGTAAGGAAGGGCATGGGAGGTCATTTGGCAAACTAGGTGATGTCAGCAATGACTAGAAAACTTGTGTTTTGAGAAGAGCTATTAAAAAACTTAAAAGGGTCTCACAGGAAGCTTATTTTGTCAATTTTCCCGGTTTTGGTTTTGAAGGGGTCAGCAACGAAAAGGGTTTTCGCCGCCTGCCTCCAAAACGACGTCGAAATTTCAGCCAGAACGACATTGTTTGGGAGGTGGGCGACGAAAACTCATTTCATCGCTGAGCGCCAAAATAGTGTCGTATGTTTTAATAAAAAGAAGAGCGCCAAAGTTGGCGCCCATGCGTCGCTCCAAAAGCCGGCGACGAAAACTTTTCGTTGCCCCAATGACAAAAATTAGTCACCTTGCTCAGACGAAATTTTATTTTCGTCGCCGGCGTTTGGAGTGACGAAAATTCATTTTCGTTGCTTTTTTAACGACTATTTATTTTCGTCGCTTTTTTTTTTGCGACAAAAGGTTTTTCGTCTCTAATTTTCCTTGTTGGACAACAATTTTCTTGTAGTGAGTGAGACTTGCAGAGAATCCATAGAAAACGCTAAAAATCAGGGCTAACTTGTTCTACGACCAATAAAAAGTTGAAAAATATATTGTATTTTAATTATATTTGATTTGTTATGTTCAATTAATACTTATATTGTTATCCTGTTTGTTTGCTAGCTAGTGTATACGATGTTCTTTCCATATTTCTTGGGTGGCTTTCAATGCTGCGAGTTTCTTAGGTGGTGTTTGGGGAAGGGAATACTGGGGACACGTGGAAGACCCCTATTGGTGCTCCAAGATGACTCATGAATCATGCCCAGCTCGGAAGGCCGAGATGGCCGCCACCAACGCCGACAAATGCCAAGTGTGAGGGCCGAGGTGAGCCTGGCTCAGGTCCGACCCACCGGGGAGCTCGGTATGGGCCGAGATGCGCAACTGTCTGCGGCGTAATTATCGGGCGTAACCATCGGTCCCGAGATTACCGGATGTAACCGACGGTCCCGAGATTACCGAATGT
>NW_019105073.1:0-13584 GCF_001995035.1 Momordica charantia
TGAGCAAGCCTCCACTTCTCTATTGTCTTCTTCATCAATGAGCTACATTTCTTCTCTACCCATTCTTCTCTTTTATTTTGTTATGAACTAAACCCCACCTTCGGGGGGGATGAACTCGCTGTAGCTCTTGTTTACTTATGTTATAGTAACTCATATATATTTATGCTGATTTAATAGCTCTTGATTTTGTTTGGCCAACATTATTGGTTTGCTATGCTCACTTGAGGCTTGGGAAAGTCCTTGTGCTGCGTGTTTGCCTCTAATTGCTTTAGATTCCTCTTTTTGAAGTATGATGGTGAGTACTCAGGGATAAGGCTCACCCTATTGTGCTTATAGACTATTCGTATTTTTTGTTTAGTCTACAACGAGAGTTAGGGTTAAACATGTTTGGGTATCTTGGGAAAGAGCCATGTTGGTTTGGACATTAAGCATTTTGAGTTTACTAGAGCATAGCTAGACGTGAGTGAAAGAATTAGAGTGATTCCCCCTCGAATTACCTTCATTTCGCATTTTCTGTATGTTTTCCGTTTTCGGATGCTCTAGAGTAGAATCGCATAATATTTATGTTCTTGCTCATTTATTGTTTTTTTTTGTTGATTTACTATTACAGCATCCATACAACTTTAATATTTTATTTTTAATTTGTCTTTTTGGTATTCTAATTTACTATTTCAAGTAAAACTGTAATTCCTGTGGAGACGATCTTGTTTTTATACTACAACGAATTGTTTTGGTGTATACTTGCACCAATTTTTATCTTAGTTGTAAGGAAGCGAACACTTTGCCCACCCAGTCATATATTAATCCTGATGGCAAGATGCTAGAAATGCATGCTTTATATGGACCATTAGTTCTACGTAAGAAATCCTAAAATGACGAAAACCTAACTTCGTTAGGTACTATGTGTTGTGAAACAAAACATGTATAAGTTCACTTACATACTCTAAAAAATACATCGGTGATGGAGATCTTACATCAACATAAGTCTCGTCGTTACTCCAACTTCTTGCGCACGAATATAAATAGTGAATCAATGACTTGTACATGTGTCGAGGATATGAAATTAGTTGGTTTTGAATAAGGAAATGAGAATTAGGGTTTAGGTGTCATACCTCGCACTTAAACCATTTATGTGGCCTGAGTAGATGCTCACACAATTACTTGTCCCGAACGTCAGAAGTTATCGTATGTGCCTTATGATAACAATTCATAAGGTTCGTTCTAAAAGCTATTGGGTAAGAAATACATACTAGTTTATTAATGACCAAACTAACAATTCAAATAGATACGTACCTCTATAGAAATCACCTCACTCGTACTTATCCTAGTGATAACTGGTCCACGTGTCATTGGTTCGACAATATGGTGTTGAAATTCATTGGAATTCGCAAAGATAACCTTTTCAATAAATGGGTACCGAAAGCATTTGGCTAACAAATATGGCGTACTTATCAATAAACAAAATAGAAATTGGTCTAGATATTTACTACTAGCCACGACCTTGCTCATAATTACCCTATTGGTAATCAGACCACATGTCATTGGCTCGACAATATAGCCATGAACTTCATTGGAGGTCGCAATGCTAACCTCCTCAACGAGTGGGTCATGAAAGCAATTGGCTTCTAAATACAAACTAGTTTATTAATAATCAAACTAGCAACCAAGATAGATACGTACCTCTGTAGTAATCCAATCCTAGCGGTAATGTTTGAGATTTTGGATTTAAAATAAATGATAGAGCGCAAGTATATACTCGTCACGAGTAATAAAATGGAATGAGTATTCTGAGTATCAATCCACAGGGACAATTGAAGCATTTTTAATGAAAATGATGTTGATCAACGACTTTGCAATTGATTTTGGGGTAACAAATATCAAGAATGATATTGGTTTTGGTATTTAAAAACTCAATGGAATAAACTCAGGCCAGTTACTTTGAATTAATTAAAAATACACAATACTTTTCCAACTAAGCGCCAGGTAACTCTCTGTATTTTTCATCAGCTTTGCTTCGTCATCTTCTTATGTGTGAGTGATTTTGAAGGTATAAATTCATTCCTAATATGTCTATCGAAAAAGTGAACTTAATTTAATAAAAACCAACCGTAACCTTGGGTCGAGGTCCTATGTCTAGTTTACCTGAGCGAAATCTTTATGTCAAAAGCTTTTCTCTCCAAAGTTAAATCATTTAAATTGTGAAAATATATCATCCTTTTCAGAATTGATGTTTTGTTAAAACATTAATTGGCAAAATCAATTTTTAACTTTATAAAACAACCTTGAGTGATAAAAGGATGGAAAAAAAAATACCTTTTGCCTTGTTGGATTTTTAAAAAATTTAGCTAATGATCCATAACCGGGCTTGGGAAAATAAATTTAGCTCATAACTCTAGAGAAAAAATAGAATTTAACATTGTTATAAATGGAAGACGTGATGTAAGAAGAGTAAAATAAAAACAAGCTGCAAATAGGAATCTTTCGAGATTCGAGGAGCAAGACTCGGCCTATTCCACAAAATTGTGTGATTACAAGCTTTATAGAGAATAAGAATGGAGAAGTAAAAACAATAAACTTGCTAGAATTACTTTATAAGGAATTCAAAGTTTACCATTTAAAAGTAACAAGCTAGAAAACAAAGTTGAACTAAAAAACGAGTTGAAACTACTAAATTTTAAAGATAAAATGACAAGCTAAGGAACTAAGGAAACAAAAGAAGTTGAGAACAAACGTAGAATGCTTGAGTTGATCATATGGATGATGAATGGAGTGAAGGAAGATGCTGAATTTATAGGGAATTCCAAGTCGGTTAGGAAGTTGAGCCTTTCGTGGGGAGTCATCCCTTCACAACCTGTTTAGCTTAGTTGATTATTTAATTGACCTTTATCATTGCATAGAAGATACATGGAGGAGCTGAGAGAAGGTTTTAAATGCACCAAAATGCGCGTTTTCACATTAAGGACACTTTTGATATTAGACAAGGCACGCCAGTATAAAAAATTCATGCACAAAATCGTAATTTTTGTTAGAAATAAACTCTAAATGATATAAAAATGTTTTAAATGCATGTATAACCTAAGATAACTTCGAAATAAAGGTTTTGGAACTAAACTATGCTTAAAATACGGTTTTTTATTGTAAAATGATAGAAAACAACACCAATTTTGTTTCTTTTTACCCTTTTAAACAAGGGAAATCACACCCCCAAACTTTGCTTGCTTGTCCCCAAGTAAACTTAACAACTGTATATCTCCTAAATCACATGCAACAACCATAAACAACGCCGAACACAATGATAGCCTAAAATTTTTTCATATGGTGTCTCAAGAAAGACATCAAAACATTATCCTCTTCCTATCTTAAAAAGTCAACTTACCATAAGTCAACAAAGTTCAAAACAATAAAAATTTTCTTAAAATCTTTTCCATTTTCAAAACATGAAAACTTTTTTACAACGTTAAAGAATATGCACGCTCCCTTTTTCACCTAAGACTTTTACATTAAAAGGAATGACTACTAAACCTCTGTAGGGATTTCCTCCACAGCTTTGTAGAGGTCTTTTTTGGTAACAATAGGTCATAACATATCTACGGTGGATTGCACGATGTCACACTAGACCCAGGTGCTACCCCCAAAACTGCTTATGCCACACGACCTAAGCTACAAGGAGTGTCTATAGAGATATTTGCAAAAGATAAGAACATTTGCTTGCCACTCTTGTTTCTTACCTCTCTTCTTTTTGTCTAATAATTTAAATCTTTTCCTCTCTTTTATTTTCTCAAAAGCAAGAGGACTCTTTTTATTTTTAAACTTTTTTCGACTCTTTTTCTACTTTTTTGTTTTTTAATTTTTTTTTTGTAGAAACTTTTTTTTGTTCATATGAATTTTCTTTCAAATGACTCTTCTTTCATAAACTTTTTTTTTTGTTCAGATGCATTTTCTTTCAAATGACTCTTCTTTGCAAAAATAAATAGCATGTTCTTTCAAGAATGAAAAATAGCATTTTCTTTCTAAAAAAGCAAAAGTGTGTCTCCCCAAACTTAAGAGAGACAATGTCCTTATTGGGAAAAAATTTTTGAAGAAGTAATGAAAAAATCAAGGTAAAAGAAGACAAGGACTTCATAAAATATTGAAAAAGTTTTCATTTCAAAAACAAGAAAAGCAAAAATAAATAATAAAAAATAAAAAATAAAATAAAATAAAATAAAAATTATTGCAAAGAACTAAGTGACAAATGACTCATGGCTTCTTTAGAAAAAAAATAGAAAAAAAAGTCTATCTAATCTTTAAAAATCATCATTGACATGAAAAAGAAGAAGAGACACACCAAAATGCTTAACGATCCTTGCAACATGCTTATTAAGAAAAATACTTAGCTAGGGCCAAGAATGAGAATATAATCAAAACATGAAGAAACTAGATCATCTTATTTCCAAATTTGAACTAAAAAATATACATAAAAGTTCACAACACTATCGACCAAAACCTAAACATGCAACTAAATTCTAAAAATAAAAAATAAAAATAAAACAAGCATAGCAGAATCAAGGATCAAGCGGCCAAGTTCGAGACTTTCTTTAATTTCCGAATGCATCTTTTTTTTTTTAACTTCCGTTACCGCTTCCAATTTCCTCCAAACGCAGAACTGTCTTCCTAAAAAGCTCGGATCTCAAAAAGTGAGTCACCCTCACAGCATCGTTGAACACTACAATTTTTTTACTACCATCTTCCCTTCTTTTATTACTTGTCTTACTAGATAAATCCACAGAAGTGGCCATTTTTTCTCAAACTTTCTCCAATATCAGTAGAGGGACGCGCCAGGCGCCTTTTCTGGGTCTCGGGACTTGAAATTTCCTCAGGTTTCATATATTGCATCCTTAAACTATCCCCTACATGTTCCACCTGTTGGCCTACTGATTGGTGCCTCAAACCACCAAAATGCATATTACTCTAATCTTTTGCACTCTTCTCGACATTGAATGGAATTCCCGCAGGAGCAATGCTTCTTTTGGGTAACCAAGGGCCACTAGGAGTACTAAATAGGTGGTTCAGTAGTGTAGTTTTCAAATGATAGTGGTGGACGATGAAGGGATGAAAGTACAAACTAACCCCAAGAATTTCAAATTTGATTTTTTAAAATTTCTCAAAAGGGCTGAGGCGTCATGCGCCCCTCCAAAAAAAATTCGAATTTTTCTAAAATTTCGCCCAAACAATTTGTTAAAACCTTAATCTTGGCCAAAGTAACCTATCTACAATTGAGAATAGTTTTATTTTTGAAATTTAAAACAAAAGAAGACCAACATAACATACATAAGCTGACTTTTCATAAGAATAAAGCTAAAACCTAACAATCTAACTAACAAAGCAATTACGAAGTACACTCAAACAAGAGAAAAATAGAAATAGGGATAAGAAAACTCTCCAACGCTACAGGCTCATTCTCAACATGCAAGCTCAAATTCTGACTGCAATGGTGGTATTTGGTTTTGGTATTCTCCTGACAATCTCATGTACTCTTAACACCGCTACTCAAATGATTTCTTCCCAGTCAACCATGGTAACATGCTTGGTTCTTAGTAGAACAATCCTGGTGGATCCAATTGATTTATCACCTATAATTAATATGTAGTTGAACGTTCAGCTTGAGAATCCAACCAAGGTGTTAGGCGGCTCTCCTCGCACTTATGCCTTTCTTTATTGTTTTCTTGAAAAATTTATCCTGCACTATGAAAATATACATATTAAAAAGTTCAAAAAAATAATAGATTGGAATTTCAATAAGCAGTAAACTAAAACTTCCCTCGTATAGATTTGACTTTAAAGAACTCTTAGAGGCTTCTATCTTTCAACTCATTTACTCGAGCTTATTCAATATTCCTTCAGCTACAACCATGTCATAGTTTCTCCATTTTAATGCCCAATATGCTTCATGGTTCAGCTCGAGGGATAGGTTCGATACTTTTCTACAATTGCTTTTGGGAATTGGGACTTCGTTTTCAATATAAAATCCTTCACTGGAATGAGGACTAATCCTCTTTTGTTTCTTATTTACTTCATCCCTGAGTTGATGGTGAATTCCCCGATTTGTATGTCTTGAGAAAACTTTTAAGGGAAATGAGAGAGTGGTCCTATATCTATAAGCGAGTTGGCTTGAAAAGAATTTTGAGGGAAATGAAGGAGTGATCCCATAGCTGCAAGTGGTAGGTTGGAGCCTACTGTAATCTCATCATTTGAACTTGTCACATCATCTTCCTTTTCTAATCCTTTCTCTTCATCCTGGAGATGAATAGTTAACTCCCCCTATGTATGTCTTGCTTATCCTTCAAAACATATTGAGGAAATGGAGAGAGTGGTTCCAAATCTACGAGCATTGGGTTTGGGCCTATTGCTACCACATATTCATCTTTTTGTTCAATTACCTCAACCGGTTGCTTTGGTTCAACTTCTTTCTCCTTCTTTACCTTGTTAATCACATCAAATATTGTTTCATCATCATTTTCCACTTGGAGCTCAGGTTCTTCATAAACTAGCTCGCTCCCTAGGTTCGCTACCTCACTTTACTCTTCTTCTCGTATTGGGGATTCCACGCTAGTAGGCAACGCTTCTTGTGTAATGTTCCTCCACTCACCGGTCAACTGCCCCTTTTGGATCTGTAGGTTGCATATTGCTGAATCATTTCTTGCCATAAATTCCATCATCATCTCTTCAAAGTTACAAACTTTGCGACGTTTGCACTTCTTATGGTATCCATTGTTGATTGTAGTCTTGCTAGGGCTGTGTCGGGAACTCTGGTGGAAATTTTTGCTCGTATTGTCGGGTAGGATTAGAATAAATTTCATTATATTATTCTTTCCACAAGAGATTTGAACGATCTCCCCAACCTTGGTTGAAGGTGTTCAGATAAGGGCTTGAGTTCCAATTGTTCTGTTGTTGACGTCCAAAATAATTAGAATTGGGATTAGATGGACTATAATCAAATGGATGGTTATCACCATAATATATACAAGGAAATTGATTTTTATGAGCTACGAAAAAGTTAGCTCTTCTTGCTAGATTGTGCTGCATTTGAAACATTGCTGAAACTGGAGCATTCCAAGATGAAAAAGAATCCATCTCAAGAACATTTTGTTGGATGAAAGAATAAAAGTATCTTCTCCTACTTTTCTTATTTTTTTTTTTTTTTCAAATTTTGAGTTTCTAAGTTTATGTTCTCTTCTCAACCTCCGAAAGGTTCTATCAATTTAAAGATCAGAGATCAATAAAGCTGATTCCTGTGCTCATACACTGAGCAGCAATCTTTGAGGTTTTGATGTAAATCGAAAACTTTTTAATAATTGAAACAACAATTACAAAAACCGATCACAAAAATTAATAAAAGACAAACAAATAGTCCCCGACAACGATACCAAAAACTTGTTTGGGTTTTTGGATTCGAAATAAATTATAGAATGCAAGTGTACATCCATCCCAAGTAATAAAATGGAATGAGTATTCCGAGTATCGATCCACATGGACAATTGACGCCTCTTTAATTAAAATGATGTTGATCAGCGACTTTGCAATTGATTTTGGGGTAAAAATACACAATAGAAAACAACACCAATTTTGTTTCTTTTTACCCTTATAAACAAGGGAAATTAGGTAACTGATCCACATGTGACCAGCTCGACAATATGGCCCTAAACTTCCTTCTGCGTTCCCGTCACATCAATCTGCGTCTCACATGTACTAATCACGAGTATTTATTATTATACTCACCGCAAGCATCACATTGGTCACAATATCTTTCTCCGCGGCATAGAGCGGACCCGGGAGGAGTTCGACCACAAGGTCAAAATGAGAAAAGAGAGACCAACTCGTGAGGACTAGAAATATTCTGGTGTACGAGCCAGAGGACGTGAGCCGATGGAGTCCACTTAGTAGATTCCTGTGCCTCACGAGTACCCTTAACAATATTAAAGGGAACAAATCCTGCAGCGGAAGTGCACGAACGCTTGTGCTTTAATTTTGTTTTAGAAAAACTACTAAGAAAAGAAAGCAATGCAAAGAACGAGAACCTACCTTTGGAGATTGTTTTTCAACGTAAACACCAACGCCACCAAAAAGTCTTCCCCGCTAGTCTCTTGGCAATGATCGGTTTGTAGGAACCGTCTCTTGAAAAAGAGGGAGTTTTCGAGAGAGAGCTTTTTGAGGGAGGATGTTCAACCTTTGAACAAAACATGTACTCTCATTTTATAGAAATGAAGAGAAGTGGGGAGGAAGCAACCTCCCTACCCACCATCTTCCCACTCCCTTACATGCAGGGAAGTGAGTTGTTAATTAAATTAAAAGTAACTTAATTTTAATTTAATTAATTAATTAATCAATTATTAAACTAATTAATAATAATAATAATTAAATATCATATATTCAATTAAAACTTTATTTGAATCATATTCAAATGTATATTCCCTTCTAACCTGCTTTAATGTAAATAGTTTGAACCTATAGTTTTAATATAAATCTAATTCATATTAATTATTATTTAAATCTATTTAAAATATACCTTTCATAATATATAGTTTAATTATCAATGTCATTCATAAGTAGCTTTATATTATAATGTATTTATATACATTATGTTAATTGTATCTTACACAATTAACCTACAATCCCTCATTTAAATTGAACAACTCAAATTCTTAAAAAATAAAATTGATCTTTGTTTTACCTGTTGTGAACTAGCGGGGGGATCTAATGAACCTACAGATTAGAAGCTTCAACGATACGAGATTAAATGATTAAACTCATTAACCAAAGTAACCAACATTCGTTAACTGTGGGTCACTCGACTAAAGACCGACAGCTACAGTCTTCGCACTGTAGAATATTTTGCGTTCATGGATATTGATCATTAAGAGTAAGTCAATCCTACACGAGTGTTCGTAACTATAGCTAGGTCAAATTATGGTTTTATCCCTGAGTTACATCTTTCACCTTAAGTACCCTTGATTGTCTAATGAACAACCTGTTTTTGGTCCGACCATTAAACAGAAGTCCCTCTCGGGCTAGTGAGGGGCTGCGGTCCCTTGTCCAAGTGCCAAAGTAAGCACTTAAGAGAACACTCATCTACTTACCCTAACGTCGGGTAGGAATGAATTTCATTTTGTGTAGTTATGTTCCTAGCTCTCCACTCGGTCTCATCCGTAAAATRGTGGGAATATTGAGTCGGCGCTCAGGCCACTATCACCCATATAAATCAAATAATGATCCCTTATAGGTAGGAGTCCATAACTCACTCAGGATTAAAATCGAGTTACCTGGTTTTCCTATGAAAGAATAATCAATTATCTAACGGTGTCACAGCTAAAGATTAATTATTTCGCGGTTCGGTTTTATACAAACTTATTGCATAGGATACCTATTAGGGTTGACTTTTACTACAGAAATGTGTGTTGGTAGGTTTGTTTGACCATAAAAATGAACCATTTCCCGTCATTATTAGCTAAAAAGGCTTACATATTCTTAAAGTAGAACATGCATATAACATTTATGGATTATTTGCAATATATGGTACTTTAGCAAAAATATGAGAAAAACGCGGTCAAAATTGGAAGAAAATCATAGAATCTATTTTGCAGGAAATTGCACCTGGCGCAACTTTTCAAGTCAACATTGCCAAAACTGTGTCTCACTTAATGAAGGGCAATGGGGTCATTTCCAACATATTTGAATGAAGCCAAAACCATGAGTCCAAGTCAATTAGGGTCTGTTTAGAGAATCTGAACCCATTTTCACCTAAAATGATGGGAAGTTGAACCAACATGAGGGTCTATGAAAGGAAGTCTCTCCCCCAGCAGTAAAGCATTTAATTCCATCTCATTTTCATCTTCATTTCTTCCTTTCTTAGTTGTAGATTTCGTTCATAAGCTTTAGAGTTATGTTTTAGTTGTTCTTTTCTTATATTTTCATACTTTTTACTTATTGTATTGCCTTTAATTCAAGTTCATACTTCCATTCTTCATCTATTTTATTCTAAAGCGAGTTTTCATACTTTTACTCCTTGTACGTCGTTATTATTCATTTAAATTCAATGGAAATGTTTTCTTTTATGTTTTCGTGCATTTTCTTTCCTTTAATTATGTACCAATTTATTTATCAACCTCTCTGTGGAATGCCTTAGCCAAAATGAATTGATTTCAAACATGCTCGGGATGCCTAAATTGCGCTTCGCACAATCCTAGGTTGGCTTCTAAAAAATTATCTTTACATATTTTTTCCATTTGGCCACCGAGAATTTGATTTATGCACTAAAGCCCAACTATGAGAAGAGTGGGTTAGGTAAAATAATAGGAAGCCAATATGAGATGTGACTTATACATAAGTGCATAAAACATGGTCCTAGACATAGGCCCTCTAACCCATAAATGAAAATAAGTTGATAATTACTCTCTAGGATTGTAATCACATATAGAAATATGATTGTAGGTTACCCTATCCTCTACGGCAACCAAAAGTGGTTCGTGAAAGAGTAGGACTCGTATTCCCAAGATTAGCCACACAGTGGCTGGTGCATTTTTCCCAAAGTGTGTATCTTCCATATTTTCCATCAAATCTAAGGTAGGAAGCAAAGAGGTTGTGTTTTATTAAATTGCTTGATATTTTAAACCTCAAACAACAGTATTTTATCACTGTTTTCTTCATAAACCACAATTGCATTTTTGAACCATTCACTTCTTAAAAACCATTTTGAAAGCACAAGTCCCTAAGGATTGGACCTTGGATTACTGTAAAGTATTACTTGTGACCGTATTTGCTTGCACGTGGCTCTTCATTATTTTTCGGTCTGGTCTTATACAAACTCATTGTATAGGAGACCCCCACTCGCATGTCTCCACATGAATCATTTGGATTAAGTCGTTTGTAACTATTACAAAATGAGTTGTATCCAGAGTGTTACCAGGATAAGGTATCCAACCTTACCCATATAATATAGACCATTTAGGTTATTACTGGAACATTATCTACCTGTATATTGAATATATATAATGTATATTAAATATATACATTATATATCAAATATACCCTGTATATTAAATATATATTGTATATCAAACTTTTCTAGTTACATGACATAACCTTGGATGTTATTTTATTGGATTTGGGTTAATGCAATTTTAAAGAAACATGAATAACAACTTTTTTTATTAAATTATTGTTTTATATTTACAAACACGAGTTTAGGGCATTAAACCCAACTCATATTACATTTAAGTACTTTTTTCACATATTAATAACATAATAATGCAAAACCTAATAGGTAAATATTTTTTACTTGGTTATTGTTCTTGTTGCATGTCCACAACTGACGTGAAAACCAGTGCAAGTATACACTATAGTGTTCAATTGTAGCATAAAACAAAGTTGAATCCACAGGGACTAAGGTTGAACTTCAAAATAGTAAAATAAGATACCAAAATAAATGAAAGTTAAGCAAGTAATGTCACGTAAATTTTTGCACAAGTAAAATGACTGAAATCATAAATAGGCGACAAGGGAAGAAATATTATATAATTAGATGCTGGAGTAAGCGAATACGGAGAAACACATGTAAACAGAGAAACAGTTAAGATGTAGAGAGAAATTGGGGGGAATCAATACAAATGCTCTCGCTCATTCCCGGATAACGCTGAAGCAAAGATCACAATGCTGACTGCCTAAACAGATATGGCTATCTCTCGCGATACTCATAAATGTTCATTCCCAACTCCCATTGTAAACCAAGCAAGCTTGAAGAATAGTTTATAGGCACGATAGGGTAAGCCTTGTTCCTAAGTATTCACCATCCTACTTCAAAAAGAGGAATCTAACTCAAATAGTGTTCATCGGGAATCGAAAGGACTTGCCCAAGTCACAAGAGATCTAACAAACTGAAAATGATCGTCGGACACATCATATTCAGTAAGATGGAAATTTCCCTTTATTTTTTCATAATTATAACTCAGAAATAATTCATAATGAACTGAGGAAAGTCATTGTTGAAGAACAAGATATCATAACAATCCAACCCAAAAGAAACWCTATTAAATTAGACCTTTTATCATTATAATTTCACATTTGTGTCAATCTGGTCTACATACTTTAAAAAGTTATAAATACAATGATTATTTTTCATCCATAGGACAGGTGGGTTCATCTCTACACATACAGATTGTGATATCCTAAAAAGTATTGATGCAAACGACATCACCTACTTACTTTATATTGTTAAGAAACATTCTTTGAACTATATGTTCTATTATTGTTACATTTGCATAGTAATTTGGTAATTAACCATGTACTTTACAGTAGCGTTTTTAATTAATTTTCGTTCTTATACAGTTTCCCACATACAAGGATAACATAAAAAGCCACAAATTACAATAAAATCAAACATAAAAATCACAAAATATAACAAAATCGAACATGAAAACCACCAAAGTATAATAAGATTGAACCTAAAATAATTTTTAATCGCAATGAAAGATCAAAATCGATACAAGAGTACATAAAAAGTAGAAAAAATCGACCATAAACATAAAAAAGAGGGCTGTAAACACATATTTACCTCGTGTATGGCAAGTGGGTAGTAGAATAACGATACTTCCGAATACAACAAAACCCCAAGTGGGTGGGACCTTTGTGGGGTCAAAATTGGAGCTCAAAGGAAGAGGTAGAAGGAGAAAATGATGAAGTTTCAAAAAAATTAGGGCTTGAATGGGGTCTACTGCTGCGTGGGGGAAGAAAAAAGAGGGAGAAAGAGGTTGGACCCAAAACAACATCGTTTTGCATGAATAATAGCCAAAACGACGTCATTTCAGTGTTTGTTTTAAGGTTAATACGAAACAACGTCGTTTCGTTTAGTGCGAAACCCGCGTTTCGCTTTATTGAAACGACGTCGTTTCATTAATATGCGAAACGACGTCATTTCACACCTTTAACAAAACAATGCCGTTTTGTTAATTATTAAAACGATGTCGTTTTGACTCTTGATGCTTCTTTATTTTTCTTTTATTTATTTATTTATTTTCAATGTCGGATAAAAAACGACATCCTAACCATTTTTAATGTCAGTTCCTAAACGACATTAAACGACTCGTATTTTTCAAATCAGTTGCCTTTTTTGTTGTACTCCAAACTGACATTATTGCCTCTACATTTTAATTTTTTTTCCTGACATTCAATGTCGGTTATGAACCGACATCGTTGCTCAATGCCTTCTTATTTTTTATTTCATTATTGTTTGAAATACGATGTTATCTAGGAACCGACATCATAACTACATCTTTAATGTCAATTCACAACCGGCATTATAGATCCGCATTTTCAAAACCGACATTATAGATCCGTATTTTTAAAATCATCATTGTGTACAAACTACCAACTGACATTGAAGGTGATAATTGTTGTAGTGAAATATTAAAACCAGACTATTAAATTAGTAAAGCAACAAGCTAAAAAAACGTCACTCTTCAAGAGCTACAGCAAGAGATCCCCCAGAAAGTAGGGTTTAGTTCATGAAGGAAAGAAAGAAAATAGTGGGTAAAATAGAGAGATCGCCCATTA
>NW_019105078.1:0-12218 GCF_001995035.1 Momordica charantia
GGTATAGTATCTCATAAATCATGGATTTGTTAGACATAATATTGAAAGATAGAATTATTAGATCATTTCTAGTCAAAATTAAAGCAGTAATTGGCATCAGATGTTCAAACTCTCGTACCCTTTATTTGTTGTACTAAAAAAATATCATTTCTAAAATTTAAAGACTTATTAGACGTGTACACAATCAATCAAACTTATGATTTAACATGCTTAAATTAAATTTATCAGAACCTTTCATTCATATTAACTTTGGAAAAATATTTGGCTCATTGCCAGTACTAATCTTAGAATTTTAAAGAATAATAAGTTATCATTCGGATTAACACGAAAGGTTGTTTCTTTTGGTTGATATGCACAGATATAGCATTTCTCATTCTAAAGTGGAACAAGTCATTAGCACTGGAACGGGACTCCAACCAAGATACACCCTTGCATATTATGGCCCGAAACTCATATAAGATCGGTACCAAAAATAAGCCAACCAAGTGGCGATCAATATTATCTCGGATGAATTGCGGTTAGTGTTACCAATTATTGTTGATCTAGGTTCAATGTTAGCGTTCACAATCACAATTATACCTTATTATACATTATTGCACTTACACTTTTCTTCCAAATATCTTTTTACGAACATTCATGCAGTTCCAACCTACTTAGGTATCTCTATTATAAATCCTTGTATTTTCCGTATCAGATCTTTTTTAACACTTTTATTAGTTTCAAGTTAAAATTTATGTGTGCAGGGAGAAGAATGATGCAGATAGAGCGCACCAAATGGTTGAACTGATGTGGGAAGTTGTTGTCGATAAAGTTAAAAAAGAAAACGTAGTGGATTTCATTAAACATCCCTCGAGCATGCTACACGACGCGGCAAGAGTTGGGAATGTTGATTTTCTAAGAGTGTTATTACGTTTATTTCCTGATCTTGCATGGAATATTGACGATAAGGGGAAGAACATATTTCACGTAGCAGTTGAGAATCGACGAGAGAGTGTGTTCTGTTTAATCTATGAAATGGGAGACTTCTTAGACTTCTTGGATTGTTTGCCATATTATTTTGACGAGGAAAACGTCAGCCTGCTTCAATTGGCCGCCAAAAAGCCTGCTAAAAGTGATCTTAACCGAATTTCTGGCGCAGCCTTTCAAATGCACAACGAGCTCCTATGGTTTAAGGTACCTTCTAAAACCCAACTAGAGAATTCATTCATGCTATATTTTTTTAATTTCAAAGACTTCATTTAATAAAGATATTATATATTTTGTTTTAAATTTTAATTTTGAAATTTTAGCCAATTTAAACGACAAAAATAATTTTCTTTTTATTTTAAAATTTGTTCTTTTGTGTAGCCTAAATTAAATAAGAAGATAATTCCCTTGAATAAACTAATAACAATTTGAGTAACCTAAATATAAGAAGTTTATTAGTTTGTTTTACTAAAAATTATTAATATTTGTGGGTCCTATCTCATGATCCATTGGGAATGAGAGGGGTAGTTCATGTTTATTATAAACTTTTGTTACATTCTCTCGTCTGTTCATCTATCTTGGCCGGATCTCATTCTTAGACCGAAGACTCGTTTGAACTTTTGAACTATGATACCATATTAATATTCATGGGGTTTAAGTTTGGTTGGAGTGCAATAATCAACCTTTCATAGATTCTTCAAAAGCTATTCAAAAGTTTATATCATCCTTATTGGATGCCATCATAGTTCTTGCCTCCTCATGGTCATCAAAATCTACTCTTTTTTTGTAATAATTATGATATACCTTCCATTTCCTAGCCTTCCTTTTCTGTATGTTTTTCACCTACTTTAATGAAATGGTTCTGGTATTTTTTTTTTAAACAAAATATTCATGGGTTACCTCTCATAACCCAATTGACAATGAGGAAGTAATATGTTATAAACCTTTGATAGGTCCTTAATAATGCAGGATCCTTAACAAAAATATATATTTGACTTTAAGTAGGGTTTGAAGTTTACAACTTGTGTATTGGTGTATTCCTCACGTTTTGTGGTCCTAACAAGGGAGTGGAGAAGATAGTGGGGCTTACTTTGAGTAGAAACATAGGGAAGCAAACAGCACGAGAAGTATTCACCCAAGAACACGAAGAGCTGGTGAAAGAAGGAGAAAAGTGGATAAAGGAGAGAGCAAGATCATGCATGGTGGTTGCAACTCTAATTGCGACAGTAGTTTTTGCTGCAGCCTTCACTGTACCCGGCAGCGTCAACAACAACACAGGCTTTCCCATGTTTCTTCACGACAAGTGGTTCACCGCATTTGTGTTGTCGGATGCAATAGCCATGATCGCATCTTCAACTTCAATACTGATGTTTTTGTCAATCCTCCCGTCGTGCTGTGCAGAAGACGATTTCTTCTTCTGGTTGCCTTATCTTTTGGACATCGGTCATGCGACACTCTTCGTTTCTGTAGTGACTATGCTTCTGGCTTTTGGGGCTGCCTTTTTCCTCTACTATGGAACAGATACAGCTCCTGTTCCATTGGCCATTGCCTGTGCCATGGCGCTTAATCAACTCCATGCTTCTATCATACAGCTAAACCTGTGGGCTGATGCATTCCCAAAATTAAGGACTTATTGGTTTTTTCTTGTGAAGAACCGAACTTCTGATCTAATCAGGTTGCTCTCATCAACTTAGGAAGCATAGGTTTTTTTTCCAACAGGAAGCTTGGAAGAGAGATGGTTGTTGTTGAGATCTTAATCCTGATCGTGTCGTCCTTTCAAAAGGGGTGCAAGACGAGGATTTTTCAAATGGTCATCCAACTTAGTAATACTCTCACTCACGCAAGCTTAACTGTGTAATTATGATGGAATCCAGTACATTAGTATTGGTATGATCGCACCCCTAGTCGTGTCCTTTATTCGAGGGTTAATAGAATATGATATTTACAGTCATTTCCCTCGCTCCTCTCAATATTGACAGCTTGGTATAGGACATATTGCTATGGGTCACTTGATAAATTGAGGAATTTTTCAATTGGCTCTTTCTCTGAAAGACTCGTTATTTCTTCCCTTTGTAACTTCTCCTCCACTGAAAGCTTTGAAGCTCCAATTTTTTTTTTTTTACAAGATATATCTTTGCCATGTTCCTTTACCTCTCAAAATTGATGATTTTATTGAGGAAGGGCCTTATGATAATAGCCTAAATCGAAGTATTTTTGAAGTTTAACGCAATTACCGCTATCATCTCACATCTTTAGCTTGATCTATTCTATAATTTAACTCACTTTTGGGAAGAAATTGTTACATATGCCTCAACTTTGGTCCACAATATCAACTTTATTTTATAATTATGATATATTCTTAATTGGAGTACTTTTATATAAGTCTCTTTAGCCTTGCACACTTGAATATATTAATTTCTTAAAAAGAAGGAGAAAAAAAAAACTCTTCAATTCTTATCATCGTAAGGGACATGATGGGTGAGATTGACTTATTTTTAAATATAATTTTAAGTAGATAAGAGTTCGTTCCTCATTTTGAGGATAATACAAGTTTTATATTATTAATTAGTTTAATTTCTTTCAAAATAGGAGGGCAAAAGAGTATTCAAGTATTAATCATGGGTCTTTCCGGGAAGAACTAGTGAAATGGAAATGTTGTCTATTGTTTTGAAAATGTTGGTTTACATTTTTTTTTTCTTTAATTAAACTTGTTAATCAATATTCCCATAGAATCGTTTTTTTTTTTTAAGTTATGTTATGCTATATTAATAAGGCATCAACGTGAGCATAGTTCAAAATTAAAGTATTCTGTTCTTTTTTCAGAAGTCGAAGTTCCAATCTTCCATCTCCATATTTGGAGTACTAAAAAAGAAAAGAGGTGATATTTAGTTTTAGCTAACCCTATTGAATTTATGAACCTTAGACTTTGGTTTAAATTTGTATGGTCAGGATTAAATTGAATGAGTTATACAAATTTGAATTTGTATAATGTATAGACATAAAATAGTAAGTGAGCGGGAGTAGGCTTACATAGGAATTTATTAGAATTTTGATTTGATCCAACAGTAGCTACAGCTACAAGGCTACACCACAAAAAATTGAAATTGGAGACGATCGACTTTGGGGGCGCCAATGGACAGCACACAGCACAATAAAATACAAGCAAAAGGAGAAGCATGCGATCGGCTTGGGCAAATGAAACGATAAAGGGGAGAATAAATAATTTTAAATAGGGACAAAGTATAAATGTTAACAACAAAATCTTTGTTAAAATTCATTTTAAAAAAATAATAATAATTTTAAAAGCAATTTTTTTCCAAACTATTTTTGCTTTGATTGAGTTGACGTTTTGACCCGACATAATACGCTAGCTATAAAACATGTAAAATCGAGGTTTAATTGTTTATATAATTGTTGCAATTAAATCGTAACACTCTAATTTAGTGATTGATTGTAAATTGCATAAATTGTCACCACTAAACAATAAGGATGTGGACTTTATTATGGATTTCTGACCACATTTTCGATAGGTCCCTCTTATCTCTTCCTTCCCATGCATTCAAAACAGTCAAACTAGTTACAATTTAACTTACAAATTTTCATTCTATAAAATTTTAGAACTATAATATTAACCTTTAAAATATTAGTTTAAATGTAATTATAATTCTATATATAGTTGGAGATTTGATGGTAGAATTAAAAAAAATTAAGTTAAATGGCCTAATGATTCTAGACTTTTAAAAATTTATGGAATTAAAATTTTGGATTAAATCGTAATAATTATTTGAAGTTTGAATGTATCGGTTCTTTGACTGTGGCGATTCTTAGAGTCTAGGGTTGACTTTTGTGATTTGCAATCTGTCACTATTATAATTAGAATTTAGTTTAATTACAACAATTTCCTAAGTTTAATTAGGAGAATGATTGATTATATTGGATGGTAAATTCATGGGTGTGATTGTGATTGTAACTATAAATTTAAAACATGATTTTTGTAATTAAAATTTTTGAGCAGGATTGTAATAATCTCTAGTACAACCTGAGATGGGGTTGGAATACAACTGAGTTAATATTTGCTTTTATTAATTCCAATTGTTGAACTATCCACAAAAACATCACTGTGTATCTATATTTACTAACATGCCCCTAACATTCAAAACATATATTTACATGCAGATGGTGCAAAATTAAGAGGGTTGTTGTTTTGGAAAAGATTTTGTTTTGTCAATAAACTAGATTTAAGTGACCAAATATATAAACATATAATGATTTATTAGAATAAACAGAAAAGGAATTTTTTCTTTTAACTAATTGAAAATAGAAAATTTCAAAGTTAAATTTTACATTCATATTGAAGCACAAGTAGGGGCAATCCAGGTACAAAAAATATGAATAAATGATAGATAGGTACATTACATTCTTGTAAATATCTATGAATCCATATAATGTGACAAATCTAAAAATATTTTCAGTAAATTGACAATTTCTACTGTAACATCGGGTTGGGTCTGTTTAATTTAAATGGCCGTGGCCCCCTCCATCTGACCCGCTCTGCTTGGGTCATTGTTGGAACAGCTCAATTGTGACTCATGAGTGGGTTAATTCTCTCACCTACTCCGGGCTCTGGGCTCTGTTTAACCCCTCTGTAAATACCCTTTCTTTTTACTTGAGATATATGTGAGTGGTAGAGAGAGCTCGTGATAGAAAAATTATTCAATCTGACCAGTGACACTGTAGCTATACTTCTATTAATATAGTTGAATTGATTAAGACATTTATTTACTGTTAAAAGGTCATAGTTTGAATCTTCGCTCAAATTGTTATAATACTCGAGAAAAAAAATGATCCTTATGGTTTAGCCTCTAATAGGAGACTTTTTGACGTATCTTTAGAGTAGCAAAGTTACAAATGTCAACACCGACAAAAATGTAAAAAAAGAATTAAAAAATTATTAAGGTATTAATATTATGTTTAGTCTGACATTTTGTATACTTCTTTCACATCACTCTTTTAGCTTGGATCCTCTAAGGTTTTCTCTCTTTATTTCATTATACAAAAATAATTCTCCATTTTGATATCAATATATTACATAATTCCTCAAAATTGATAGAGTTATTGAAAGTTTCAATACTTATTATACATCTTATTAAGATGTGGATATGAGTATGTTCACTTTGATTTTCGTTGTCATTAGCATAAGTGTGTTGAGTTTTGTATGAGAGCATCAACGAAGAGATCTATTTGTTTGATATAATTATTTAATCAGTTTATGTTTCTTAAAAGTATAAATTCCAATCCAAACATAATAGATTATCCAATTTTGTAAATAAATTATTATAAAACTGAAACTAATTTGAAATTTTCCTAATCATAAATAAAAGGTTTTCATCTAATAAATGCACAACGAAGTATGAAAGCTGGACTTTTCTTTCTTTTTTTTTTTTTTCCTTCCTTCTTCTTTAATTTGTTTTCTCTTGCTGCCAAAGGAAGGGAAACTTCAAACTTGGTTTACTTTCTCTAATATCCAGTCGTTTTGTTGGAGACACTGATCGACTTCCAGGAAGGAGAGTAATTGCGTTTAACATTTCTAAGCTGAAACTTTTCTAATACTTCCATTTTTTCGAAAAGAAAAAAGAAATATAGCGTAAATTACTTATTGCAAGTGTATGAGTCAAGTCACGTAAGAAAGTTGACGTGGTGGCAGTCACGAGCTCAAAGCCTCGCAACTTCCACAAAGTGGTGTGGAAAGTTCAGGGTACGCGGTTTGAGCGGACCTATTGCAAATGTATATTTGTACGTAGACATGGCGAGGTGTTGCAGTTGCAGAAGGGTTTTGGTTTTAGTTTCCAATTGATCCAAATACGATGATGCCCTGGTCCCGTAGCAGTAGCAGCTGGAGCTGGTATTCTTCAAATGGATCACCAGAAACGAATGCCAATGCCAATTCCAATAATGAGCATCTGCCCATCAACAACAACGACCTTAACCACAGAACTAATCCAAAACTCATCGTTGCTCTCCATAATCTCATGGCCTGGGCTAAATCTATTCTTCCTACCTTCAATGTTCCCAGCTGTAAGTGCTGCTGCTCTTTTTCTTTTATTCTATTTCATTTCTTTGCTTCGTTATTATATCTATTTATAAGTTTGAATTTCGATGATGGATTGTGTCGTCTACAATTATAATGATTTTATTTTGCTGCTAAATTTATTCTATTCACCCGTCCAAGTGCTGCTGGTTATTTTGATTTAAATAAATGTGTGTCGTTAATTAATGTGTTGATATTATATATGATGTCAAACTGTTAGTTGGATGGGAGAATTTGGGCCAAAGAAAGTATGTCAATTAGATAAGATGGGGATAGGGAGCCACAGGGGGCTCCAATCACCTTTTTTTTTTTACCTACTCACCCTTTATTCCTACTTTTTTTATTAGATGCATTTTATATTCAATAACTTATTACCCAGAACTTTGAAAATTTAGTGAAAAACAAAAGAGAGTGAAAATAATAGTAGAGTATATTTTCATAAATATCCCTCTTGAAATGCATTAATTGCTATAGTTATACCTATAAACTTGTAATTATAAAGGTTAAAGAAAGTGAAAGTGTTAAAAATAAAAAACTTTGATTTTTTTTTTTTTGAGAAGATACCCACCATTCATTAAGAAGTAGGTGAGAAACATACCAACAAAAGGAAAGCAATAGAGAGGCTTTCCAAAGTGAGGTTGGGAGGTACATGACAAGAAGGGAATTATAAGAATGTTTTCTCAAAGGGAGGGTGGAAACATTGTAATCACAAAAAAATTTTGATTTAGACGACCATGAGGAAGCTGCAACTCTTATGCCTTCCCATAGATGATTAAGCAGCTTCTCCTTGTCGCTAGAGACCCGATTGTTACGCTCCAATCATATTATCATAAAAATTAGACTCTCAAATTATCATAAATATGAAAAATTGGGTCCCCTCTCTCTTTTCTCTCTTTTTTTTCCCCTTTCATTTATATGATAGTTTGAAAGAAAAGTAGTTTATTTTTGCATTCTCGTGAGTGCAACTATAATAATCACTATACTTCAAGAGTGGTTTATATAATTTATTCAAAATAGTGATAACAAATACAATCTTCATATTTGGTACAAACGAGACGACAGTAGGACTCGGAAAATTTGAAACTTATTCTACCTAAAATAATAATAACAATCTTCATAGYTTCGACCTATGAACATTAGACCTCTAAAATTTTGACAAGGATATTTTTTTTTTCAAAAAAATAAAGAGTTGTGTCAAACTCTCAGTGGTTATCAGCAAGAAAGATGAGTGCTAACAGCCCAGTGTTTAAATTTGATACATAGTTTAAAATAGTGAGGATAATTTTTATATTCAACATATGTATACACTACATATAGTAAACCATCACTCAACTTCTAGAACCAAAATCTTAAAGAGTTAGATAAATTGAATCTTTTATAGGTATCTTAACAACGCACCAAACTCAAAAATTTTAATATTTTAATGAGATCAACTTGTGTATTAAATATAGGGTGTGTTGGATTCATATTTATCAACTGTTTTTCAGGGAGCAGGCGATCATTAAGCAACGATTGGGCGTACGAGCACCAGCTATGCAAAGCTGCGAGCGAGGGCGACTGGGAAGCTGCAATGAAGATCGAAGAAGAACAATCAGGAACCCTATCAAGGGTTATAAACAATGATAGACAAGAAACGGCTCTCCACATAGCCACCAGATTCAACCAGGCTGCATTCATAAAGGAGCTGGTTGAGCGTCTCAACGATCAAGATCTGGCCTCCAAAAATAGATGCGGAAACACTGCCCTTTGCATCGCTGCTACTTCAGGCGCTGTTGACATTGCCAAGTTAATGGTGCGCCAGCATAGCGGTTTAGCTCTCATTCGTGGGTCCAAAGGCACAATCCCACTTCTAATTGCAGCAAAATACAAAAACAAGAACATGGTTTCCTATCTCCTCGATGTAACGCCCTTGGATGGTTTGAAAGTTGAAGAGCAAGTAGAGCTTCTTTTTGGTGCCATCTCTGCCGATTATTATGGTTCGTCTCTACTTTCTACCGAGTTACACGTTAATTTGTGTCGTTCTAGTAGAGAATAGAGATACATAAATGAACATATACCATCTAAATAAGAGTAATTTTGAGAAAATGTGGAGACCACTAAGAGCTAAATCCAGTTATTCCAAATAATCTTGGTCTATGTTGGGTTGGTAAGGTGTGCAAATAAAATTTCATGGAAGAGAGTGATTCATGGTATATAGATTAGGACAATTATCTCCTACGAAACCTTTTAAGTGAAACCAAAGCAAAATCGGTTATGCCCAAAGCAGAGTACAATAGCAAGAATAGCGTTGTCCTTTTAACACTTTGTAGGAGTAAATTAAATGCATGCATGGCTCATCTTGTTTCTTTTTTCTTTACAGATATAGCTTTGGTTATTCAAAGTTGCAACAGGTCGTTAGCACTGCAACGGGACATCAATGAAGATACACCCTTGCATATAATGGCCCGAAAGTGGAACGCGATTGGCACCAAAAATGAGCCAACCAAGTGGCAATCATACATCAATAGCGGCTGTTAGTTCTTTTTTACTCCAAAAAAAACCGGATTATAGACAAGAGTTCACTCTCACGGCTTACTTTATTTAGGTACTGACACCATTTTTGAAATTTTATTAGGGTCCAAATTTATGTACAGAAAGACAATGATGCAGATCCAAGCCCGTGAAATGGTTGTACAGATGTGGAATACTGTTAAAAGCAAAACGACTTCAAAAGAAAAGCTGTTGGATTTCATTGAACATCCGTCAAGCATGCTACACGAGGCTGCAAGAGTTGGAAATGTTGAATTTCTGAATGTATTACTCCAAAAAGATCCTGATCTTGTGTGGAGAGTCATCGAAAATGGGAAGACCATACTTCACGTAGCTCTAGAGAATCGACAAGAGCGTGTCTTCAAATTAATTTATGAAATGGGCCTCATCTACAAGGATGACTTGCTATGCTACTTCGATGAGAAAAAAATCAGCCTGCTTCAATTAGCTGCCAAAAAGCCCGACCCAATTCATCTCAACCGAGTCTCCGGAGCAGTCTTTCAAATGCACCGCGAACTTCTCTGGTTTCGGGTATATAAAATTATCTGTCTTGTTCTATCTTTCTCTTTCTCTGTTAATGATGCTACTCAACTTTCTTCATATATTAGATATCTAACATTTTCGTATTTTTGTGTTTCTAAATCGCCAAATTTACCTGAAATGATAGGATGTGGAGAGTATGGTAGAGCTTACAATGACAATAAAGAAAGGGGAGCAAACACCACATGAATTATTCACCCAAGAGCACAGAGAGCTCAAGGAAGAAGGAGAAAAATGGGTGAAGAAAACGGCGAATTCGTGTATGCTGATCGCCACTCTGATCGCCACCGTAGTTTTTACAGCAGCCTTCACGGTTCCGGGCGCCAAAAACGAGCACACGGGCTTTCCCATATTTCTTCACCACAAATGGTTCACTGTGTTTTTGATATCAGATGGGATAGCTTTGATCTCATCTTCAACTTCAATACTGCTGTTCTTGTCAATCTTGACATCGCGGTGTTCAGAAAATGACTTTCTGGTGTGGCTGCCACTGGAGTTGGTGTTGGGCCTTGGATCGCTCTTCCTCTCCGTATTGGGCATGGTGCTGGCTTTTGGTGCTGCCCTCTTCTTGTACTATGGCAAAGATACGGCTTGGATTCCATTGCTGATTACTGGGATGGCCATTGTTCCAATTTACTGGTTTGGTGTGCTGCAATGGAAACTTTGGGCAGATGCATTAGCAGCGTTACGTGGATCATTACATGCCATTGGGCTGTCTCGCTTGTTAAAAAATAGGAAGACCAAGGTATTCTGATGAATCATTCTTCTTCCTCTTCTTCTTTTTCATCTTCAATTGAACTTTGTTGATTGTTAGTTATACTTTCCTATATTATATAAATTATGTAAACATGGTTAAAATTAGTCGACCGCAAATTTAATAGTTCTTTATTATTAACTAATGATTTCGGACTACCATCCATACTCTGTTGAAAATTCATATAATTAAATTTGTTCAACCTATTATTCATCCTTAACATGGTATAAAAGTTTCATGTTCAAACCTCAACATTGAATTAAATTTATCCAGCTGATAGATATTGGGTTGAGTAATAATTTATTCATCTATAACAATACTCAAACGTGATTCAATTATAACGAAAGGTTTAGGTGTAAAATGTTTATGAATATTAAAGTAGATCGAGTGTTTATTTGTTATAGAAAAAAAGTACAAAAGTTTAGATAACGATTTGTCCCCTAATAATTAAGGTTAAGAGAAGAATAGTTCAGTAGGAATTCGTCAAATCTTGAGCGGAGACCTGTTAATTTAGAAAGAAATAAATAATAAATTATCCCGGCATTTGTTAGGTGCTCTACTTATTTATTCGAAAATAAGTCACTTATACAAAAAAATAAATAAATAAAATAAAATGGAAGCTTTAGCAAACAGAAGATAGCTACATCTTCCAACAAATGCTTCTGGGAAAGTTCGTATTCGAAGGCGGCTCCATGTGCATTACTTCGATGGTTACCCTTTGTTTGGGGAAGGGAATACTCTGGACACGTGGAAGACCCCTATTGGTGCTCCAAGATGACTCATGAATCATGCCCAGCTCGGAAGGCCGAGATGGCCGCCACCAACGCCGACAAATGCCAAGTGTGAGGGCCGAGGTGAGCCTGGCCCAGGTCCGACCCACCGAGGAGCTCGGTATGGGCCGAGATGCGCAACTGTCTGCGGCGTGATTATCGGGCATAACCGTCGGTCCCGAGATTACCGGATGTAACCGACAGTCCCGAGATTACCGAATGTAACAATCGCTAGATTAGCGGGACCACCACCCATAAGTAGGGGACCTCACTCCCCGATCAGGTACGATGATGYCTGGCTTCGAACTAGACTTGGAATCCGACCTATACTGACTTGATCGTCGGAGTGCTCACCTTTTTGTGCAGGTCCGCCCAAGTGGTCAGGTCGGTCCGGAGGCCGGGTTCGAGCTACAACCAGGAACACACTGTTGTGCACATCTTTGCATAAACATTTGGCGCCGTCTGTGGGAAACGACTGACAATCTGAGTCATCCCAATTCCTTTAAACCAACACGCGAGCGAACATGGTTCAACCAGCGAATTCGACCAATACGACGGATCGAAGGACTCT
>NW_019105080.1:0-12083 GCF_001995035.1 Momordica charantia
TTAGATTAATTCATTCATTAACCATTTGTCCATGAAAAAGTGTATAGAGATTCTTACCATTGAATCAGGCTTGATCAGCTCCTTTCTCCATTTAGCCTTTACAATCACCAATCATAAATAAAATCTTCTCCCTGAGATTCTCAATAATCTGAATGGAAGAAATAAGGACGATGGATTAATTCATAGGAACCAATCATGTACAAAAAAATGGTTAAAATTTATCAGGAATTTAATAATAATAGAGTACAAACTGAGGTAGAATTCTCGGCCCATCTTTTAGCAGAAACTGCAGCGTTTTTCAAGTGAGAACAATCCATGGAATCAAAATTCAGAAAGTAGGACGAATTTTCTGTTGCTTCTGATACCCATAGATGATTTATCTGGTCCTTGGGTCTCTTTATAAGATTACAAAAGCCTGCCTGAAGAAAAATTTGAACTAAAAGTAAACTAAAAGTAACAAAACGATTATAGATAATGCACTTTGGATTTGACAGAAGAAGCAACAGAATGTACATACCGTGGAACCGACAAGATTGCAGTTCATTGGCACAAATGACTCGTCGCCCACATATGGCGAGCAGAAGCTAATAGCAAGCAGTGAATTAGATAATCCTGAATGTGACTCAAATATAGAACCATCTGCCACAAATATCCACTGTTTCTTCTGATGGGCAGTTGTAAAAACCTCTCCCACGTGTATAACCATTGCAACAACATCAAATTCACTACATGGTGAAAGGACATATAAGTTATGCCACACAAAATATTGTCCATTAGAGAATCATATGCAAGATTTACCTAGATAAAGGGACTTCCCCCAAATTTGATATCGAAACCGATTTTCGTGGCCTATAGAAGGGCCTGCAGCAGAACAAGCATGAGTTTTCACCTCGATTTTACCAAAACAAGAGACATGAAAAGACATACTCGAAGTATTCCATAGCCTGAGGCGATAAAGACTGCCATTTGGTATTTGATCCTTTTGCTTGCAAGTAAAGAATATCTGCATCGCAATTTATTGGTACAAGTCCTGCAATGGCGTATGCCTGACCCTCAACCAGCTCAAGTTGCTATTACATTGTTTAAAGTAAATTAAGTTAGACGTATGTTACTACCCATTTGGGTAACATTTAGATAAGTGCATGAAGAAAAATAAGTGGGTGGGGTACGGCAAGTTCTCAAATGGAAAAGTTGGACGTGAAAATGGATAGTATAAGGATCAAATAATTGGATTCACCTGCTTCTCTGTTGGATTCCAGATCGTAATCAAGCCCTCTTTCCTGTGGCTTTTTCTTTTGTTGTTTTTGCTTATAAGTCCAACCACTCTCACCCTCATAAAAGGGGTGACATCTCTCCCATTTAACCCAGCATCTGATAATGCTTTCTCAATTGATTTTTCCATGTCAGACTGTTGGATTGCCTAAAATTAAAAATCTCATTTAGTAATTTGACTTAAACTGTTTCTTCCGCATATATAACATAAAATAAGAATAACCTCCATTTTTGCTTGGTAGGTGGCAAAAGAAGTCAGTTGCTCAGGACTCATCTCTGCCATCAAAACTTCAGGTTCAGCGGCTGTCTCAAGGATCTTAAAGATTTTTGCCCCTTCTTCACTGTCGTTCTCATTGTAGATACTACTCTTTATCCCTCTCTGAAATTCAGAAACAATACCATCAATGACAGCCGTGCGCCTGCATCCAACATCATTCAACCATAATACAAGTTATTTAAACCTCCCAATTTGTATTCCATCTTTAACATATAGCAAACAAACTAAGCTAATATGTGGTAGAGTAGAGCATTTTATTTCTGTCTATGTTAAACAAAGAATTAGTAAAGAGCACAAATTTGGGATCCACCTCTGGTCATATAATTGTCTGGTCTTCATCTCCATCTTCTCGTTTCTTACTATGGACGCTCCATCACCTAACCTGTAATAATCATGGCAAAGTTTAGTTACAACATAATAACATTGAAGCATTTCAAGCAAAATAGTCATCACAATCATATTGAATTACCTATCCTTGTAAAGAACAGGGTATTTTCGTGATACACCAACCAAAGTCCAAGGAACTGGACCCCCACTGCTCTTGATGCACTTAAAGGATAAGGGGACACCACCATTTTTGCCTATATAAAAAATTGAGCATGAACAAAACAGTATTCTATAGGTTCAAATTTTCTAAAATTGACAATTGACACTATTAACAAAATTTCTATCGCACTCACAAAATCCCAGTCTATCGGCCCAATGAGCTCTAAAAGTTCCATTAATGTGCAACGATAAATAAACGGTCGATGAAATCTGTAGTCAATGATGAAAGGTTCAAAAAATATAAACCAGCAAGGCTAAACCATGAATAGACAAGGTTAAATTACATATTCATCTGTGTATTTTGTCACTTGCATCACTTTGGTTCTCATGCTTCAAAATTGTTTCATTTTGGCACCTGTAAATTGATAATATCTCACAATACAAGGACTTGTTTATGAAATATTATCAAAGCACAGAAACTAAAATGAAACAATTCAAAGTTAGAACAAAAGTAAGACATGTTGAAGGTAGGAACTAAATATGTGATTTAACCAAATAAATGAAAACAACCTCAAGCGGTGAAACAGGCCCAACCCAACCACACAATCTTGCTCCCCATATCTTCAAAAGAAAGGCACAACAGTAAGCCGGCAGCATTTCTGAGCGAATAAGAGATCAGATATTGATAGATAAATTACCCGGAGTTTTTGTCCGACAAAAAGTTTTCCCGTAACAAGCTGCTTTGACAGCGGTCCGTCCAAAAGAGCATCAATAGAATACCTACCACGCCCCAATATCAATGCATATTGCCAAAAAACTAGGTAGTGAGAGATCAGTGAGGTCAATTTCATACCACCCATCAGTCAGTTCAATTTTTGCCCCTTCACCATGATCAGACCCACTCATCATAGACGAACAAGCTTGAGCCCTTGATTTGTAATTTAAGCGAATAGCTGAAACACATAAAACTAACATCATAGATGGCGGTGTATCTCCTTCCAGTATTCTCTTTATTGCAGAACGGTGGCCCTGATTCACTTCTCTTTCATACCTTTCAGACACAAAGTAATTTATCTAACACTTCTTATAAGCATGGGGTACTTCTATTATATTCATGTAATAAACGTAATGTCTCACCTATATTTCAATTCCTCAAGAACATTGGAAACTGTCAAAAACTTTCCGTTTGATTTAACTGGATTTTGTCTCTCATAGCAGGCCAGTTTCCAAACAATCCATTTGTAGTGATTTGGGACCCACCTAAACAGCGAGGAGCACCAAAAGTTAAAACCATAACCAAAATAAGAAATCAAGAAGACTAAATATGGAGCAAAACTGATCATATATCCCCCATAAGGGTAGGTATGTGACAAGGACTATAACAGGAATATAAAAAGCAGAAAATTTACAATTCAGAAGCATGTTGCAGAGAAGCTCCAGAATCAGCCAACATGTGACGAAAAGCTTCTACTCCAATATAATTTGTACCAGAGTTGTCAAGAACTTTATATTTCCCTGCATTTTCTGCATTGATCCTTCGGACGTCCTCAGAAAAGTAATCCAACTATTTGGCCATGGTGAAAAATATTGTCTCAGCATCACATCAATATTTCCACAAAATTATTAGAGCGTGCTGGTTATGTACTTACATTGTCTTGGTTTGATGGAGGTCTTCCAAAATACTCTTTGATGTACATCCTTGAAGCTTGATATGGATACCGAGTGGAAACCGTTCTTTTGCAACAAAAGTTATTAGATGATGAAGTAGATAAACCTGGTTTAAATAATATAATCAATTTCACAAAAATGCTAAAGCTAACGTAAAAGATGAGAATAAAGAAGGTAAACTCACTTGTGGTAACAAGTGGCACATTCTTATTCAATGGGGTGGAAAACTTGGAATTTCGAGGCCTTTTGAATGGAGATACAGAATTTGTGCCCCAAAGCTTCCTCTTCTCTTTGTTATTTGCTCTATCATTTCTAATTCTTGTGTCAACAACATTCGATATGTCATTTAATGGCCCACCAAATGACCGCCCGCCTAAATGGATCCCTGATTTAATTCCATTTCCAGTAGCATTCTCTACTAGAGTACTTGGCTCACTATGCTGGCTGCCTAAATTTTCTGGCAAACAAGATATCTTATCGTCAAACCCACAGGAACTTTCATGTTCAACTGCATCAAATTTCTTTATCAAATTACTCCCTAATATATTTTTTGACTGGAATGAAGATTGAACAACACTAGAAGATGATCGTAAGGGGGAAAAGCTTTTGGATGTGTGTTTAGTAGTTGGCTCTTCCTTGTTGAAGGAAGGAGTGTGAAAAGTATATTTCCCATTTGATGGCATTGCATTTCTTATATTCTCCTTACGAACTGTAAAAGTTGGACAATCCATGTCCCCTTCGTCCAAGAAGCTTCCCAACTCTGGGTCACCAAGAAGGCTTCTTGCACGTTGCAGTGCATCACTTGAAACAGATAAGGATCTTCCACCAGCTGTATGAAACTTTATTGGAGGAGGCTTGGGAGCCTTATTAGGAAATTCGATTTGTCTGAATGACGGGCTAGCGTGGTTCTCCAATGAAATTCTTGAGAAGCCAGTATTAGAGACCAATGGAGAGATAGGAACTGATTCATCACCCATCTCCTCCATACCACACACTCCTTTCGATTCCAAAAATGGTCCTTTCATATCATATGGGCTGATAGCTTGTCCTAGGCTTTGAAAATTGGAACAACTATCATCTTCTTCCAGACCCAATAATGTCTTGGCTCTTAGAAGACCTTCAGAAGATACATTGACCGATTTCCCAGAGCCTGTCTGAAAAAGAGAATTGGAGAACTTGCCACCATTCTGCAGTGGTCCTGCATGAACTGAAATAGTGGAGAAAAACACATGAATTCGCTCTAAAGTGAAAAAAAGGCAATGATAAAGTAAAGTGCATCTGTAGGTGAGTAGCAGAGATGAACTGGATGAAAGATGAATCGAAATTACGAGCTACATAAAAATTGGAATCAGTAACTGTGCAGAATAATATCGAGAACTTAGGCATATTTCAAAATTGTGCGCAGCGCAGCGGAAAACAAGCCAAATTAGGAACCTGTAGTTAAATGAATTAATGGAATTAAGAGTGAAGAAATACCTAAATCGGGAGCATTCTCATCGCCAAGCAGAGATAACGCCTTCTCGATTGAAGACTGTTTAACCGGAACCGATTTTCCCAATCCAGTTCGAAACATCGGAGCACCTCGAGCTGAATCCTCGGGCTTTTCCAGAAGCCTAGAGCAGAGCAAGAGGTCGGCCATGGATGGGAGACGGTGAATGGAGCTGCTGCTACTTCGAGATAACGAATCATTTTGTTCGCATTCGGATTTGACTTCGAGACGCTCATCGGAAACTTCCCACCGGAAGTGGTTCCCGGCGTCGGAAAAAATCTGCCACGACGACATGCCCCGTCGCTCCCTAGGACTTCAGGACGCAGCGGAGTCTGCCTCGCTTCCACTTTCCATGAAAATGTTTCCGAATAAAGGGCGGGAAAAAATGCAGCCGAGGAGGGAAGATGGCCAAAATCGCTGAAGTCTTCACTTCACCAAAAAATATATATTATTAATAATAATAATGAAATAACCGTTTTGGGCTTATAACAACCAGGCCCATGAGGAACTCGGATCAGAGAGCAGATGCAAACTTGGGCTTCGAGCCCAATAAATATGGAGAGATACCATCGTAATATTTTCAGAAATTACCATGCGTATGTATCTATATATGATATGACCCATTTAATTTGTGGTAAATATTTTCAGTCTTTTTTTTTTTTGAGAAATTCAACCAAAATGTTAGTGTATCTTAGCATCTATCATATGGTTGTTTTTATGATAAATCGAGTAAGACAAATATATTCTTAACATCGTTATATAAGTCAATATAAACATAGTTCAATAGATAAGATATTCATTACCGTCTTAAAAGTCAATGATTTGATCCTCATATTACACTAGTCCAACTCAAACAAACTTTAACATTATAATCTTAATTTCCTTCAAAAAACATATTGCATAATAAATAAAATGAAAATATATTTATATTTACTCACTTGAGCATAGTTTAACTAGTTAGACTTCTTTGAAGTCATAAGTTTAAATCTTTCACTTCTTCCATTATTGATTAACTAAAAAATATTTATACAATTCAACTCATTAAAATATATATAATCCATCGAAATGTTAGAAATTCAAATTCCTTGACCTGACCTAAAATAATACATATTACGTCCTGTAAACAAAATATATGCAGACAACGGAAATATCTTTGATTTGAAGCAAGCATTTTTTTTAGACATAATTCACTCAAAAGGAGCAACCAGATGATCAGCCAGTATTAGTCCAGTAATTATAAAAAAGACAGATTAATAGGTGTACGTGGACCCTGGCTGTCTCGTTCCATATTGGAGATATTATTGTTGAAGTTCTTTAGACTGACAGTGCCACCTAACGTTGGAAATGATGGCCATTTTTTTAGTATATGTTCAATCAATGGGATCGCTACCAAACTGTTAGGAAAGTGTTTGTTTCATTGAATTGATCGTGTCGGGTGTGGACTGTGGGAGAGGAAGTGGCTGCATTCACAATTTTCGACCAAACTTTCAAATTAGACAACACGTCGTATAATTATTATGTAGAGGAAAAAAAAAAAGCTAAAAACTCTTGTCCATGTGCGGTCAATTTTATTTCGGGGTAAATTGTACAGTATAAAAACAGTGGATTTAATTGGGAGTTAATGAAGTAATGGAGGTGGCAAGAGATTTTAGTTTATGCTCAATCTAAGTTGAAATTGATTCCATCTAAAGATTTTCAACTCATCGTCTTAGGGAAAAGAAACTAATTATGTAGATAAAGCTTATGATTTTAACGAAATAAGTCAGTAAAAAAAATGAGAGAACAAAAATATTATATAGCTTAGGCTAAAGGAAGAGTGGGATAAAAGAAATGCAACAGAGTCGTGTCGAGGTCTCAGGGAGAACAATAATCTTGAATAATATGATAGGGTGCTTATGTGATTCATCTTATGTCAATATTTACCGTGATGTCTTACACAATATTGTTCCATGACACTTAAAAAATCATTCATACGAAAAAATAAAAAAGCGCACACTTATGGCACATCATATTTTCATATTTATTTTAAATATATAAGCTATTTAAATGATTTTGTTGAAGCAATTTCAATTATTAAAGGTTAAAATGAACCTTTGTAAAATGATAAAGGTATATGTTGGTGGCGATTTCTCACCAACTATGTGTACACTGAATCAATATAATAGATCACTTAACAAAAACTTTGGACTTTTCTGAAGGTCGAGCCAAACAATCCATGTTCGGTCGCAAGTCATATTACATGCCGAACTGACCTACACATCTTACATCGGCCGTCTAACTGAATAATCGAGCTAACCTTGAAGAGTGCCTACATGCGCAAACCTCTAACGGAATCTCAAACAACATGCCTCAATTTTCGGTTGTCGAAGAGTCGTTCAAGCCCAATCTGAAGCTCACTCTTGTAAATATAGATTTCTGCCTCATTTTTCAGGTAGACGAAACTATACTCTATCGACCATAGATCGGACAAACACTGACATGAGGTTGGAGCTCTAATTATATTTTATAGGTCCTTTGCTTGCTGTTCAGCTAGTCAACTCATCTATCCGAACTCCACTCATTCGTCGTAACCAAAAGTAAAATTTTGGGTAGATAGGGATCTCATAAAAACTTCTTTCGACGAATGGGCCAGACCAAAACATTTATCGAGAACAATAACTCTTGATCATATGTTTTTTTAAACTAAACAGTATAATTGAAATATATCATAAATTTCATGGACATAAATGAAACATGTAATCTTTGTCACATGTATTACTATTTTACAAATCACCGCCACGTTATATTTTTCATTTACTTTAGTGAAAAAATGTTGAAAGAACAATAGTTTTGAAACAAGTTTAAAGGTGTAAAAATAAAATTTTTGAAAGTTTAGAATTGATGGGCATTTTGTGTAATACACAGCAAGAGAGAGACTATAATTATCATTTACTTCCAATTTTCAATAATTGAAAAAGTCATTCCCTTTTGAGTTTTACATACGGCAGCGGCGTAGATTGAGTTTCTATACCACGGGCAGTACATGTAGCGCAAGAAGGGTATCACGACATCGTAGTCGGCACTAGCAATGCCGTATTCAGCAAAAATTGGGATTGGTCAAAGATTATTCCAACCAATCACATACTCCACATTAGCATGTCATACACCAATCAATGCTACTGTAGCAGTCAAATATTGAACAGTGATTCTGATTTGTAATAACGTCGATTATAAATTTATATAAGTTAAAATACATTTTGATCCCTAAATTTGAAGATAGGTTTCTATTCAGTTCCTTAAATTTTAAAAGGGTGAGAGTTTAATCTCCGATCTTCAGAAAAAAGTTCTCAAAGGTTGTTAGTATACTAACGGAATGACGTGGCAATAATAAGTTGGATATTTTATAAAATTTAAAATATTTTTAATTGTGTGTAATTTTTTATTAATTTTCATCATCTACTTCTCTTCCCTTCGTCTCCATTTCGTTTCCCTTCCCTCTATCTTTCTCTCTCTATCTGCGAAAATATCTCTCCATGACTTCTCGCTGTTGAAGATCGGAGAAACTTTTGGGCTATTCTCAAAGTGGTAGCCCTTGTTCTTATTGAAACAATTTTTTTTCTTTCTTTTTTATTTGCAAATTTGGCTTTCTAGTTCACCACATGGATCTCTTAATTTCCTACTAATATTTGTTCCCTCTCCCTCTCTCCCTGTGTCACCATGTAAGGAGAAGATAGGGGAAGGAAAAGGAATGGGAGGAAGAAGGGTAAGGGAGAGAAAGACGGAAGGAAGAGAGAGAGTGGACGAAAATGAATAAAAAAATTACACATAATTAAAAATAATATAAAATATCCAAGTTACTATTGTAACGAGAATTTTGACTTTTTAGAACTATTTTCTAAAAGTTGAGGACCAAACTGTCATTTTTTGAACTTTAAAAACAAAATAGAAATTTATTATCAAATTCAATGATTAAATAGTGTATTTTATCCTTAAATTTTTTATAAATTGAGAGCTGTCTCTTCTTTTATGAAAAGTATTGGGCTCTTTTAACACTCTACACTAAAGAATAATTTTGTCATTACTTTGAAAATGATGGTGAAATGAAACTAAATATATATATATATTTTTAAATTTTATCCTCCACAAAATTAGAGAACGGTCAAGTTTGGACCTAAATAATACTTAATTTTGTTATTTCAAAGTCCAAGAGCGAACAAATTTTGAGCAGTTTCTGGTGCTGAATTGTGCATCTTCGTCTCATACCCCCCACGTTTTTTACGTCTTTCCCGATTCATGCTATAAAAATGGCTGCCGTTTCCCTTGCTTCTCGCTCTACCTCTTGTGTACCGGAAACGTAACATTGACTGAAGTGAGGAAGAATCCTCTGAAGCTCAGGAGGGATAGCGCCGTAGACGGCGGCTGTGTCCTCGACGAACCGCCGAATCGGCGATTCTTCGGCCGCGGCGCTATCCATCCTGAGTTTCATCGGTTCTTATTGCTCTCGCCTGCAACAGAGCTAGGTTACAGAAACAGAGCAATGGCTTTTGATACAGTGAACGGTTATTCGACGACGGAATAAGAAGTGAGTATTTTACGATTATGTTGTCTCTGAAGTTGAATCTCGTACAATTACATTAGATAAATCGTTTTGAGTATAATTTCGAGCAGCGATTTGGCGAGAGAGAGGGAGAATGGGGAGCGATTCCCGGATTCGCGCGAGTTAGGATTTTGTCGCTTTCTTGCTTTTGAGTGGGTAAAATGTCGAGGGAAAATCTTCGCAGGCGTTTGAAAAGAAATTAAAAAAAGAAAAAAAATCTTCGCAGCGTATCTTAGAAATTTTGGAACCTTCTGATATTTTCTTCGCAGATAGCAGAAAATCACATGACCTTTGATTCTTCTTTCAAGTCTCTTTCTCAACGGGGCCATATGATTATCAATCGTCGACGGCAAAATATAAACGCCATTTTAGGCGCACCAACTTTTGAATGGGGAAAAAAAAAATAACGCAGTGGATAATAAATAAAATAGAGATAGAAAATTTGTTATTTGTGAAGTGTTCTCTGCACTGTTCTTTCAAATCGTTGTTTATATAAAGGCCACGCAACCTAGTAAAAATGGTAAAAATCAAAAGGAGGTTAAAGAAGCACGTATAAGCTTTTTAACGATTCTCGTGCAAGTTATATGCGTCACCAAAAGGAGGGTAGGCCAAGCAGCTATTCCGAATGACCTTCTTCTCTTGAGAGGAGCCAATTTGTAGAATATTACCAGGGGCTCGATTTAACCCAGAGAGAGTTAATTTTTATGGAGCCTGAATTGGTTCGATTGGCTTTAGATCATGATCAGGAGGAAAATAGAGAGAGATAGAGATCGAGAATACGAAAAAGAATCAACATAGCCGCGATTAGGGTTTTGCAGAAGCTTAAATTAAATTCAAGGTCCGAATTCCATGGCGACTCGGAGCCGGAGGTCGGGGACGAGCAACCGGACTCCGGCAATGAGACATGGAAATAGTCGCTGCAGCCACGGAGGAAGCGACCAACCATCGCCGGCGAAAACCACCTGCCCTAAAAATCAAAGTCTCCGTGCCGGAAAACAGAGCAATGGAGACGCAGGTATTTATTTATTTTCAGGACAGGTTACTGAAAAACAGAAACTCACAATCAACTTAAATTGCATTTATAAAAATCGCATTATACTTGTATCACCAATATACACGAACTTGAATCATTATGAATAAAAGAATAATTGGAATACAAACTGACAAAAACAAAAGAATATATCTCTCTTCTACTATAACAAATAAAATAATAATACCCATTTATTCTTCTCATCTGGGTGGTAATCTATATAATTCTATGTCGATATTTAGGTCTATTCATTTGCTGGTTGATTTTTTGCGCCATCATCTCCATCACCGGAAGTGGAAGCTGCCTTAATCTCCTCCAGTTGCTGGAGAATTTGCTGAACATCTGGCCGAGCCGCCGGCGAGGGATCCACACAATGCAGGGCAAGTTTCAAAGTGTTCAGAAGTTCATCACCAATATTTGGCGTATCTTTCATAAGCTCCAAATCAAATACTTCATTGGTCCACTCCTCCTTAACTATTGAGGCCACCCACTGAGGTAAATCCATCCCATCCATGGCTTCTCCAGGAGATTTTCCAGTCAAAAGTTCCAATATTATGACTCCAAGGCTGTAAACATCTGTCTTTGTTGTGGTTTTCTTGGTTTTTGTTAGCTCAGGTGCATTATAGCCCTGTGTTCCTGCAGTGGCAATCACATTAGTAGCTGCAGCTGAAGTCATGAGCCTAGGAAGCCCAAAATCTGCAATTCGAGCATTAGTTTGATCATCCAGCAGAATGTTGCTGGATGTGAGGTTCCCATGGATTAGATTCTCCTCTGTGTGGAGGTAGCCCAACCCACTCGTAATTCCGATTGCTATCTTCATCCTTGTCGGCCAATCGACTGTTGTTTCCGGTCCACGAGCTGTATACAGTAACACAAGTAAGTACAAAAGAAGTTGAGTATGGCTTAGCTAGATTAGTAACCTTATTTATGAGTTGTAAGTCGAGTCTGTGCCCTTTGTTTGAACTGCAACATTTTTAAAAAATCATGAATAGTAAACTTTTAGAGCACATTGTTGAGTTTGCTTACCATGAAGGAAGGAAGAGAGGCTTCCTCTAGGCATGTAATCAAAGACAAGGAGCTTCTCTCCTTTGGGGCCCAAGTAGTAGGCTCTAAGAGCAAGGAGATTCGAGTGACGAATTTTTCCGAGTCCTGCAACTTCGGTTTCAAATTCCTTCTGCCCTTTTGTTGTCTTCTCCCTCAGTCTTTTCACTGCAACTTCATTACCATCTTCTAATGTTGCTTTGTATGCTGTTCCATATGTGCTCTTTCCCATGATCTCCATTAC
>NW_019105083.1:0-11640 GCF_001995035.1 Momordica charantia
ACTTGAGTTAAACTCCACTTCAACTTCAGCTCTTTTAAATGAACTTAGAGTTCATTTAATGCAACGCCTCCCTTAAGCTCTACTTGGAAGATATTGACTTGAAAAGTTCCATCTCTCTCTTGATCATCCCTAGCCGAGCTCACCAAGTATTGAACATGAGAAAGTAAAGCTTGTTGTAGCTTCTTGGCTCTTGATCTCGTTATGGGTCCTTGAGGCATGACAATGGTGCTTCCTTTGTTCACATCACCCGACCTCTCTCGTGTGGCCATCGTTGGCAGCCAGAGCTTTTCACTCTGCTGTGTTGGTTGAGTTTGCTGGTTGAACCATTTTTGCTTATGTTCCTTAGATCGTGATAACTAAATTGTCGGTTCCCACAGACGGCGCCAAATGTTTATGCAAAGAATTGCAGTACGCTGTTTAACGAATCAAGCTCGAACCCGATCCCCGACTTGACCTGAATACCAAGAGTAAACCTGCACAAGAGGGCAAACTCTCTAACGCTCAAGTCAGTTCTAGTCGGACTCAATATTAAGTTCGAGGTGAGATTCGATACCTGACTGTGAAATGAGGCCCTCTATTTATAGGTGGCGAGTCCGACAGTGCTCACGACCGGCGGTTACCTTTGTCTTTTTTTATGTCGAACCTGTCGGGTTTGAGCAGATTGAACCCGTCCAGGTCGAACGGGGGCTTTTTACACTTAGCCTTGTTTATGGGCAAACCCAGTCTCCTCGGCAGATTTGAGGTGGACCTGGGATACTTCTTTTATTTCCTGAACACCAATGAGCGTCCTCTACGTGTTCAGGGTATTTTTATCCCCAAACAGGTCAGTTGCTCATTATAAAGCCCGACTTGCAGCCAAGAGCTTCCATCAGACTATAGACATAAACTATACAAAACATTTAGTCCTGTTGTAAAACCTATAACAATACGGGTTTTACTTACTCTTGTCATTGCTTGCGGATGATCTATTCGACCAATTGATATCAACAATGCATTTTTGCATGGTCTTCTTAATGAAACAGTGCATATGGATCAACCTCCAGGATTTGTTGTGAATGGATCTGATAGACTTGTTTGCAAACTGAAAAAGGCACTCTATGGTCTTAAACAGGCTTAGCGTGCATGGTTTGAAAAGTTAAGCTGTTATCTCCATTCTTTCAGCTTTATGAATTCTAAGTCTGATCCCTCGTTGTTGATTCGTGTCTCTGGAGGTACTTATTGTTACATTCTTGTTTATGTTGATGATATTGTTATCACAGGAAGCTCCTCTTCTGATATTACACACATTATTTCTCTACTTCACGTGAAGTTCTGGCTTAAAGATCTTGGACAATTGAGTTTTTTTCTTGGCGTGGAGGTTTCTTATCCCTCCTCTGGTGGTTTCTCTCTCTCTCAAGAAAAATATATTAATGATATCTTGCATAAAGCCCGAATGTTTGAAGCCAAAGCTATTTCCAGTTCAATGGTCAGTGGTCCTCTAATATCCTCTCGACACGGTGACAAATTTATAGATGTACATCTTTACCGAAGCATCGTGGGAGCTTTACAGTATCTCACCTTAACGAGGCCTGAGATTGCTTTTTCTGTTAACAAGGCATGTCAATTTATGCATGCCCCTAATCATCTCCATTGGTAACTTGTCAAGCGAATTCTTAGATACTTGAAGGGTTCTTCCAACCATGGGTTTCACTTGTCCAAACCATCTAGTCTCCTTCTTAATGGCTGCGCCGATGCTGATTGGGCCTCTGACCCAGATGATCGAAAATCAACCTCGGGTTTCTGTATATTTCTGGGTGAAAATCCTATTGTTTGGAGATCTAAGAAACAGAGTGTTATCTTCCGATCCAGCACTGGGGCTGAATTTCGCGCTTTTAGCCGCAACAGAATTAACTTGGCTTTCTTCTCTGTTTCAGAAACTAAAATTTGCACTACAACAACCTCCTATTTTGTGGTGTGACAACTTGAGTGTTGTCCATCTTAGTGCCAATCCTGATCTTCACTCACGGGCGAAACATGTTGAAATTGACATATATTATCTTCGAGACCTAGTTCTTGCTAAACGTATCTTTGTTCGTCACCTGCCAGCCACGGCTCAAATTCCAGATATTTTAACCAAGCCTCTCTCTAGCGTTACATTTCATAGGCTTAAAACCAAGCTCAAGGTCTATTCTCCCACATCCGTTGGCTTGCAGGGGGTGTCAAGCTGACTCATTAATGAGTTGTTAATTTGTTAGAGTAATTAGTTAAATTGTTTTGATTCACTAAATCTCGACTTTTAGTTAGTCACTCAGTTCTCTCCTTCTATTAAAGGGCTAAATGCCTATAAATACTTGTATTTGGCGCACTCAATATCATAAGAGGAATTGTAACACCCCGCGTTCTTGGGTTAGTTTTATTATAAGATTGAATTTGTGCCTTTGGATTCTCCCCTAAGTGAATAATTTAATTTCTTGGATTTTCTAATTTTGGAGTTCTAATTTTAGGAAAAATTAGAATTAAGTTTAATTTCGTTAGATTAAGATAAATTAAGTTTTTCAATTTTTGAAAAAGATATTTAATTAAATCTTAATCCAAGGTTTTGGGAATTTAATTTTCACTTTTGGATTGTATTGTTGGATTTTGAAAGTTAATTATTTTTCCCAAATCCTTTGAAGAACGAGATTTCTTTTAGTAGAAAGGATTAGAATTTATTTTAAATTATTTTGTTTTGTTTATTTTTATTATGGGTTGACGTAGTTTTAAAGAAAATAAGAGTTTTAATTTTTCCATGGGCCCATTTTTTTTAATTTGGGTATTGGGATTAAATCAAATGGCAAAGGAAACAAAATAAGGATGGGAGAAGACAAGAAAGAGGAAAAACCCTAAAAGTAAACAATTGTTTTGTTTTTCTTTTTTCCTCCTTCACGTGAAATCCCTTCCCCCCTCTCAACCTTGTTCTTTCTTCTCTTTCTTTGCCCAGCTGCTAGCCTCCCCGACAAGATCTGATGAACGACAGCGCTCCTCCCGACAACACACTCCTGCAGACGACGGCGCAGCAAGAAACTCGGCGGGCAGCGACATTCTACTCTATTTCGCGGCAGTTCGAGGTGGGCGCGGCGGTCTGCTGTGTTGGGCGATGTCTCGAGGTTTCAGTGGCAGCCAACAACCCATTTCAACTTAGTCTGGGAGGCCCTCATGCCCTTGTGGCGATGATTACGGCTGTAAGGACATTTTTGATGCATTCTGCTGCTATAAAAAACGTAAATAGCTTGTTTTCTTCGTGTTTGGCGATTACCCATTTTCGTTTGAGGCCCAATTCACGCTACCCACACTTTTTCAAGCTAGATCTAAGGTACCCACACCTAAGCGAAGTTATTTTGTGGTAATGGACAGGACAACAAAGTCGTTGGAAGTTGTTTCGGCGCGTTCCTCTGTTGCAAAACATGGACAGCAGCAGCTTCGTGGTGTTTGACGCGTTCAAAGCCCGATTTACGTTACCCACCCTTGCTCGAGTTAGATATGAGTTATCCACACCTAAGCGAAGTCGTTTTGTATAACGGATAGCAAAACGAAGTCGTTGGAAGTTGTTTCGACGCGTTCCTCTGCTACAAAACGTGGACAACAGCAGTTTCGTGGTGTTTGGTGCTTACCCACACCCGTTCGAAGCTTGATTTACGTTACCCACCCTTACTCGAGTTAGATATGAGTTACCCACACTCAAACGAAGTCATTTTTGTGTAACGGACCATGCAAACTCTCCTTATAACTGATTTTTATGTCCGAAACTGTCTTCTTAACATGCTATTTTTTTTCTTTGAATGCCTAGGTATCGAATCAACTAAAGAATTAGGAACATTGGGAGTGGGTAAGTAGTTTCTTACTCAGGGGATTGTTTGTTGTGTGTTGCTATGAAAGAAATGTTTGTTTGTGCCTATGAATGTTGTTGCATGATTGCTTGTGGTTGGTACCACTTTATACATATTGGTTGTGTTCTGATTACTATGAAACTTTTTAGAGTGTTAGATGTGCTTCTGGATATATGTCAGCTACATTTCTTTTGTGAATTATATTCGCTGTGGCGTGTAAAACATGCTGAACGTTGAGAGAAAGGTGTTCTTGTGATGTTGGATGACCACATCTGAATGATAGTGGCATATGTTTAGTGTATAACGCATGTTGCATTGTTGTGAGATAAATTCTGCATGGGTCATGACTCAGAAGCATGTAGGACTGTGGTAGAGTTTCGGGATATCATGAATTGTGTGAATGAGTAACAGGGCCAGAGGGTTGGCACGTCACTAGTTGGGTATCGAGACTCCAAGTGCAAAGGTTAGGGATCGATACCCCAACTTGGTAGAGATAAGTGTCGAGACTCCAAGTACAAAGGTTGGGGGTCGGCACAATGATTCTAATTGTTGAATTAATATTGGGTCTTGATGTGGTGGCGGTCAAGGACCAATACGTTGAGTCATCGTCGATACCTTGGGGATAAATGTCAAGGGTCGATGCACATTTCAAGGCCTTCGGGATAAATGGCAAGGTCGAACGCCAAGCTTATGTAGATGAGTGTTGGGCTCTGAGGATAAATGGCAATGGTCGATATGATTCGAGGAGTTAGACTTGGAGGAATACCATAATGTGATGCACAGTTCAAGACCTTGGGGATAAATGGCAAGGTCGAACGCTAAGCTTCTGTAGATGAGTGCCAGACCTTGGTGATAAATGGCAACGATCGATACGATTCGAGAGTTAGACTTGGAGGACTAATATAATGTGATAGGTTAGAAGTTGCTTGGAGGCCAAGGCCAATACGTTGAGTAGTAGTTGAGGTCTTGGGGATAAATGTCAAGGTCCATCACCGAGCACCGTACAAAAGTGTATATGTCTTGGCTACGCGAGGTCAGAGTCGGTACGACTCGAAGGAGTAAGTCTTGGAGGAATCAAGAAAGAGAACAAGTGAGTTAAGATGTGAGGATGAGTTTGACATGTATGGTACTTGTTTAGTTAAACTTATGCATAAACTGTTTCTTGTAATATGTTTCTTTCATTTAAGGCTCGAGATTAATGATAAGCATCAGGTGTTGATTCTTTGTTATGCTTGACACGTTGTTTCCTTGATAAGCATGCTGTTTGAATCAATTAACATTGCGTTGTTAAGTCTCATTTTGAATAAGATAGCTATAGTTGTTTATTTGTAGCTCGAGTCTATTATAAGGTTAATAAATTGATTTGTTAAGTTCCTTATTTAAGGGATGTTTTAGAATTGACAGTTCGTTATTCTTGAGAACATTAATTTTATTTAGCTACTTGAATTGTGGTGATGTAGTCTATGGAAGATATTTATCAGTATAATACATTTGTTCAAGTTGAACCGGAGTTAGCTTTTACTTCGCAATTTGAGAAAGTTAGATTCGTGCAGTGGATGGTTTATAATTAGTGAAGATTTCATTGAGAAGTTTTCTAAGGTTAAATTGTTATTAAATTATTAACTGTGAAGAATTTGAGTTTCGTTTAGAACTTTAGTGTTGTTTGTTTTGTTTAGTGCAAGTTTTTGTAAGTGTCATAAATCGGAGTAGCGTAGTGGAAGCATGGTGAGAGTTTGTCATAGTTTGTATTTCAAGTGGTTTATTTCTCTAGTACGAGTGGGACTTTTTAGGTGGCTTTTAGTAATGGTCCTTGTTGGGATGTTGAAAATCCTAGGGCGTTACGCAAATACACTTTCTAAACTCGTCTTTCTCATCTTTTATTTTTTATTTATACAAACTTGTTAAATTGTTTTGATTCACTACATCTCTCTTGTTAGTTAGTCACTCATTTCTCTATTTCTGTTAAGGGGCTAAATGCCTATAAATACTTGTATTTAGTGCACTCAATTTATCATAAGAGAAATACACTTTCTTGACTCATCTTTCTCATCTTTTATTTTCTGTTTATACAAACTTGGTATATGAATCCAAAATGCTCAAACGAGCAACCGGTCCAAAAAATGAGATCCGACAATATCGATAAGCCAAAAGAACCACGATCTTGAGGGGGCATGTTAAGGATCCAACATTGAAAAGAGAGGGGACCTAACAATGATTTATAATAGATATGAGTTACTCCTCTAATTGCCAAATGGTTTTGAGATGGAACCCCATGAATATTGATATCAAAAGGGAACCACGTAGGATTGAGCATCAGTTGCGATCCTCCGTTCTCATTTCATTATCTCTTCCCCTCCCTGTTCATTTTGCTAAAGCATGTTCTTGCTCCCGCAACATTGGTCTAAAGTATTTTCTACCTTGAGGTCTTTTTATGTGATTTTAAATTACTTTACCTAGTTTTAGCTATACAACCATTGATTATTTTTATAAAAAAAAAAAAAAAACAACCATTGATTATTATTATAACTGAAAACAAAATTCCCCAATGGAAGTAACCTTCCATTTGGTAATTTTGGTTCTAAATAATAGTATATTTAGGCAACAACTTTCAATTTCATTAAAAGTCTCTCATTCAAATAAAGAATCTTGGTTCTCTCCATGTAACAATCACGCTATTACTATGAGCTTTAGTGGCCATCTGTGTAAGACTGTGTCCTTCCTCACCTTGCACTTTGTGTCTGATTTTTCGTTGGGACTGGTTCTTGTTTCTATATGTTTATTATATGTTTATTCTATATTCTAGCAAACGACCTCGCCTTGTTGAAAGGTTATCGGTATATTATTGACATACAGATATAAACTCAAAATGATCAAAAGAGGCTTTGGCAATCTTCTGTTTGTTCGGCAAAGTAAATAAAATAATAAAATAATTTTTTGTTTAGTTCAAAACTTACAAGTTTCTATTTTTCAATATTCAAATTGGAAAGTGTGAGAGTGATTAAAATGAGATTAAAACTATATTTAAATAATATTTAAATTGGGTATTACTTTATGTTTAAAAAATAACAATATGGTAAAATGACCCAATTAAGATTTAATTTATTTGAAGACCAAATTTATATTATATATAAAATGGGACATAGGGAGAAACTTTTCTTTCTATTTTGCCCCTTAAAGTTTTATTTATTATCACCACTATTAATTATCAATAACAATTAAATTATATTAATTCAATTTAAATAATAAAAGATAAGATGAAAAGTTTTGTCTCAACTTAAATTAATTATAACATTTAATTATATTTAATTTTTGGATATCTAAAGTTTTTGGAATTTCAATAGCTTTGGCACCACTTTCATTTTCCATACACACCTATAATTATGGCTCTTTTTGGATACTTTTTGCGTACAAGATTGGAGCTATATTTTTTCTATTTAGTCTTTTTTCTTTCTAGATATTTTTTGCGCTAAATCTCTCTTTTATACCCTCGAAATATTATCACCAATCAGTCATGAAAAGTTTATAACTTTTTCCTCTCTCATTCTTGTAGTTTCTTTTGACATTGTCAACATTTTCACTTTCAACCCAACTATTGCCATCAATAATAGCTTTACCAACGTCACAATGATCAACTAGCCTAAGTCGTGGTTCCATCAGCCACCCCCATCAAACGTTAACTTTCATGCTTTTATCTTTCTCAAATGTAGCATCTTTTTCATCTCTATACCGTCGTGTAGAAAATTTCAAGAGAATAATGTAACTTGTATCGGGAGTTGGTTCTACCGCCATTGAAAATATTGAGAAAAAAAAAAGTAAACAAAGATCTAAAAGATAATTTTTTTTCAACCCTTGTTTATTAAAGAAGAAAAATAAAAACATATTAGGATTGTTTTGTATGGTATTATTGTCCATTAAAAATGTGAGAAGAAAGGAGACTTTTCTTTTTATTCTAAAATTTATTCACTATTACTTTCATGACAATTTTATTCTTCAAATACAAATTTATCCCTCTCCTATATCTACATCTCGAAATGCTCCCTCTATTTCATCCACATTTCCGCTTTGTCTATTAATTTACTCTCAAATTAATTTCTAATGAGTTATTGAATCATAAAGAGAACGAGTTAATTATTGAGTAACAACACAGAGTTAATTATTTTTATTATTTAATAATACTAAAAGGCATAATACAAAAGTTTTGTCTTTACTTCTATAAATTAATTAAAAACTCATATTTATTTTAATAATAATATTTTAAAAGTTTTAATCATTTTTTATTATTTAATAATGCGAAGAGTTATAATATATAAAGATTTATCTCTTTGTTTGTACCAATTAATTCCAAAAAATTATGATTTATTTTTAATTATAATTATTGAAGAAAACCACAAAGTTTTGCGACTCTTTCATCTACAACTATATAAAGATCTTTCTTACTCTTTCCCTCCTTTAAAATAAAATAATGTTAACAATTTAGTTTTTAACTATCTAATTAATTTTTATGCCTTTTAAACTTTAAAATAAAACTATGAAATTTAAGGTGCATATCACGTGCTTCTTATCAGACTTGTTTAAAAGTATGTAAAAGTAATAACAGCGCTTCTTCTTTAATTACATATCGTTAAGGGAGAAAAATCTAAGTTTCTACCTTTGTACCCTCTCACTCTTACCTATGACGAGTGTTCATGTCAAAATCCGCCTCAGTCTCGAGGTGCGACCTATTAGGTCGATGCGAGCGTTCGAGAGCGAGCTTCTTCGAGGTATCTACAAGGATAGGCAAACCACTCTGACACTTAAGTCAGTACGGTATCCGAGCTTAAATAGATTAGCTTCAGACAGATTTCATACTTGGATTGGAGGATGTGTGGTGTATTTATAATGGTCAAGGGGGTAGATACCTGTCTCATCACGGTATTCCCCTACTCGGACTAGGTTCATCCCAAGGACCTTTGGTATGGTCCATGCATGTCCTCGAATCTTTTCCCAAAGATGGGAGTTTTGTACATCCTCATATGGGTCAGAGTATTTGCCTCGACCTCTTAGGTCGGGCTTGGTAGATATTATCAGACAGGTCGCCGATAAGAAGTTTGCCCCCCAACATTAGCCTTCTCTCAGATCGGGTGCCCAGCAACCCACTTGAGAGCTACTATGGGAGCGATGATTGAGCCGTTTGCTCGAGGGCCATTAGTAGGATGAAGGTGATGTGGACCAATCTGTTGCCCCGATAGAAGCATTTAATAACCACCGAGAAGGTCACACGTTGGGCACGACGTTCAAGGCAACCCTGATACTTAACCGCCACTTCTTTGTACAATCTGCGCCGCCGGAATGAAGACACGTGGTAGGGCTTAGATCACTTCCCACTTGGTATATAAAAGGTTGAGGGCTTCCCCTCATTCCATGCTTTCAATATTGCTTTCATTCCCACGCCGAGGTTATTAGCTCGTCTTTTCCTTTGTAAATTCATTGTTAGCTTTAGTTATGTCTGATAGGAATAGCAATAGTTTTAGATCGGGGAGTGGGAGCTCAGAGGGGAGCTTTAGGTCGCCTTTAGAAGGCTCTCCACTCGCAGAGTCCTCAAGTGGTAGGTCGTCCTCCAGCAGGTTGGCCCCTATTGAGTCCTCAATGATGGGACGTTAATCCCACAGCGAAAACGAAGATCATGTTCATGAATTTAAGGACGAAATTTGGCAACACACAATAAAACAAGAACAGGGAAGTTATACTTACTTTTGAAGACCTTCTTCAATGATTCTTAGAAAATTCGTTCAACACCGCCACCAAATCTTCCCGGCTATATCTGGGAAACAGAAATTGCTTGTGGGAGCACTTGTTTGGAAACAAAACTACTGAGATTATGTTCTTGTTGAGAGAGAATTAGAGTTAGAAGAAATGCAGTGGAAACACCAGTTTTTTGTTTGCAGAACAAATCTATATATTTAACCAATGATAACACGGAGAGCTACCCCACGTCATAACCAACTTTTCACTTCCGTGCAAATAAGCAGGGGAGTGTTCAATATTAATTATATTAATATTAATTACTAGTAATACTTAACATATATATATAATATATATATATATATATATATTAATTACTTATTAATCTAATTAACAATTAATTAATTAATTAAACAATTAACATTTAATTATTTATTACTAAATAGAATCATATTGTAAAGCATTTCTCTTGTATAACCTATAGTTGTAAGTTACATCTTATGAATATTATTTTTAATCTACAGTTTTAATATGAATCCTATTCACATTGATTTTTATTTAAATCATTCAAATGATTTCTCTCATAATATATAGTTTCAATTTAGAATTAACCAATGTATTAATATACATACATATAAGCCCTAGCCCTTGAGCAATTTGGACATTTCAAATTCTTCCAAGAAACTTGATCATCATTTTACCATTGTGAGCTAGCAAGGAGACTTAGTAGACCTGCAGATCAGAAGCTTCAAAGATACGAGATTAATCGGTCAAACTCATTAACTGAATTAATAAACTTTCGTTAACGGTCACTCCACTAACGACCCGCAGATGCACTCTTCTCATTGCATAATATTTTTCGTGCCATGGATATATGATCATTAATGACAAGTCAATCTTTCACGAGTATTTTTACCTCTAGTTGGATCAAATTACCGTTTTACCCCTGATTAATTTTGCTCATTAAATACCACTGGTCCTCTAATGAACAACCTAGTTCTGGTTCGACCAATAATCGGGAGTCTCTCTCATGCCAGTGAGAGGGTGAGCACCCTTGTTCAAGTCCTGAAGTCAGCACTTAAGGGAAAACTCATCTACTCCCATAAAGTCAAGAATGAGCGAATTTTGTCTTGTGTACTTATGTTCTCAACTCCCCACTTGGCCTCGTCCCCAAAATGGTAGGAATGTTGAGTCGATGACTCGGGCCACTCTCATCTATACAGATCAAAGGATGAGCCTTCACGGGCAGGAATACATAACTCACTCAGGATTGAAAATGAGTTGCCTGGTCATCCTATGAAATAGCAATCTATCAGTCAACAGCGTAACATCTAAAGATTGGCTGCTTCGCGGTTCGATCTTATATAAACTTATTGTATAAAATACCCCAACTCGCATGTCTCCACACGAATGACCTGGATCGGGTCGTCTGTAACATTTCCAAAGTGGGTCATATCCATAGTGTTACCAAGATAAGGTACCCAGCCTTATCCATATACTATAGACCCTTTAGATTATTTCCGAGACATTATCCATATGTATATCGAGGGTATATTAAATATATACCCAATATATATATACTATCCCAGGTACATGAAAATAACTTTGATGTTTTGATAAGAAAACAATAGCCAATTGGATCTAAGAACCCTTATGGTTATGCAAACCCCTAGATCACAAATGCTAAAACCCCCAAATCGAGATGATGTCAACCCAAGGAAGAAGTTAGAACGGATTTACCTTGATGATCAATATTAAGAGTAGAGAAAACTTGTTTCTAAACTCAAGATTCGAACCACTCCACAAATAGCTTGATCAAGACTACTTGAATGATTCTAGCATGCAAATCTAACACTCAAGAATTGCAAAGAAAAACAAGCTCTAGGCTTTTTTAAGCAAAATAGCAACTTCATTCAATCATCAAAATCTGTCTTTCAAAGGAAACAAGCTAGGCTATTTATAGCCTCCAAAACAACCCTAAAAGTAACCTAAAGGCATTTGAAAGGTTGTAACTGATTACGCTTGTTTACATGCGTAAAAAGAAGGTTTTAGATGCTGTTTTTACAATGTTTCA
>NW_019105084.1:0-12328 GCF_001995035.1 Momordica charantia
TTTAAAAAAAGAAGGCCCACTTACCCAATTATTTTTGTTAAAACAAAACAAGGCCCATGAACCAAAAGATTAGAATCCTAGTTCTAACATCCCTAAACTTAATTATCTCTAATAATAGAAGTAAGCAATCGGCCCAACGACCCAGGATACTTGCGAAAGAAAACAAACTCTTTGTTAAACAATAATTAAATACGTACATACAAGCCAATAACTCACAACAAATATCGTAGCAGCTCGAAATAAAATGAAATAGAACAATTAAATTAGATTAAAATAATTTCTAAGAAAAGAACCCCAAGACTCGAGGGTAATCTAACCTGAGTAACGTGGGGCGTTACAGACTTCCCCCCTTCAAAAACTTTCATCCTGAAAGTTTGTTGATCGAACAACTCAGGATAGTGGCTCTGATCTCGTCTTCCCTTTCTCAAGTAGCTTCCTCAACTTGGTGATTCCTCCCTTGGACTTCACCAAGTCAATCGCCCGATTCCTCAGCACCTTGGTCTCTTTTGTTAAGATTTCAATGGGTACCTCTCTATCGCACAAGGTTTCATCTAACTGCAGTGGTTCGGAATCCAAGACCTGACAAGGGTCATGGACATACTTCCTTAGCATGGACACATGGAACACGTTATGCACTGCATCCAACAACGGTGGCAAGGCAAACCTGTAAGAGACTGGGCCAATGCGCTCCAAGATCTCAAAAGGACCAATATACCTCGGACTAAGTTTTCCCTTCTTACCAAAATGTAGGACTCCCTTCATCGGTGCCACACGAAGAAAAACGTGGTCGCCGACGCCAAACTCCAATGCCCTTCGCTTAACATCAACGTAACTCTTCTGTCTGCTCTGAGCCGTCTGCATTCTTGCCCTAATCCTCTAGATGGCGCCATTAGTTTCCTGCACCAACTCTGGTCCCAACAGGACTCTCTCACCGACCTAATCGCAATGTACCGACGACCTGCACTTTTTCCCATACAAAGCTTCATATGGAGCCATGGCAATTGTTGTCTGCTAACTGTTGTTGTAAGCAAACTCTATCAAGACCAGGTGTTTGTCCCAAGAACCACCGAAGTCCAATATGCAAGCTCTTAACATGTCTTCCAAAATCTGATTCAGACGCTCAGTCTGACCATCGGTCAGGGGATGGAACGCCGTACTAAAATCGAGCTGAGTCCCAACTGCTTGATGCAAACTTCGTCAAAAAGTTGACGTGAAACGGGGGTCCTGATCTGACACTATGGACACTAGTATGCCATGAAGTCTAACTATGTCCTGCAAATAAAGCTCCGCCCACCTTTCTACTGAATAAGTGGCCTTGCCTGGTATGAAATGAGCAAACTTTGTTAAGCGATCCACAATCACCCAAATCATTGTGAATCCTTTAACCGTCCTCGGCAACCCTGTAATGAAGTCCATGGCCACATCATCCCATTTCCAAACAGGTATTCTTAGAGGTTGCAACAACCCGGCGGGTCTTCGTCTTGAGGCCTTCACCTGTTGACACGTCAAACATTTACTAACAAACTAGGCAATTTCTCGCTTCATGTTGTGCCACCAATAGTGTTTCTTGAGATCCCTATACATCTTGGTACTCCAAGGATGCACCAAGAACGGGGTATTATGAGCCTCGGTTAGTAGATCCTTCCTTAAAGGGAAGTATCTTGGTACGCACAGTCTTCCCTGATAGAGCAAGGTCGTATCTTCTGAAAGAGAGTAATCTCCTTGACCCACCATACCGAAACCTTTTTGATTAGGCTGGGATCTCCCCTTTGTGCAGCGATGATCTGCTATCTTAAGGTGGGTTCAACCAAGAGTCGAGCTAACACTACCGAAACATTTTCCACCACTAACTCCACCTCAGAACGGTCCAACGCATCTAATACTGGTCTAGGAGGCACTGTCGGGGGTGCTACACTCGTTGCTTTTCTACTGAGTGCATCAGCCATCACGTTCGCCTTACCCGAATGGTAATTGATCTCACAACCAGTTCTAACCATCTCCTCTGCCTTATGTTAAGTTCTTTCTGAGTGAAGAAATATTTCAAACGTTGGTGGTCAGTGAAGATTTGGATTCTTTCTCCATACAGGTAGTGTATCCATATCTTCACGGCAAACACCACTACAGTAAGCTCCAAATCATGGGTGGGGTAGTTAAGCTCATGTACCCTTTAACTGTCGCTAGGCATAGGCAATGACTTTCCCATGCTGCATCATAACGCAACCCAAACCTCTTCGTGAAGCGTCACTGTACGCCACTAAACCTCCCGTCCCATAAGGTACCATTAGCACTGGGGCCGTGACCAATCGCTCCTTTAGTTCTTGGAAACTTTTCTCGCATCCGTCACTCCAAGCGAAAGTGAGATTCTTACGAGTCAATTATGTCAAAGGCGCCGCCAAACGGGAAAAATCTTGGACGAACCTTCTACAATAGCCAGCTGGTCCGAGAAAACTGCGGATTTCGGTCACTGTGCGAGGCCTTGGCCAACCACTGACCGCCTCTACTTTGGCTAAGTCCACGGCAATACCCTCCCTAGTGACTATGTGGCAAAGGAAAGCCACCTTATCCAACCAAAACTCGCATTTCGAGAACTTCGCATACAGACTGTTCCCCCTTAAGGCGATAAGGACCTGTTTCAGATGCCCTTCGTGCTGTTCTGCTGTCTTTGAGTAAATCAAAATGTCGTCTATAAATGCAATCATAAACAGGTCAAAAAATTCTTTAAAAACCCGATTCATGAGATCCATGAATGCCGCAAGGGCATTAGTGAGTCCAAAAGACATTACAGTAAACTCAAAATGCCCATACTTGGTCCTAAAGGCTGTCCTCGATACGCCGGCGTCCTTAATTCTCAACTGAAGGTATCCCAATCATAGGTCTATCTTCGAGAAAACCTTTGCTCCTTTTAGTTAGTCAAAGAGGTCATTGATGCGAGGAAGGGGGTACCTATTCTTTGTCGTCACCTTGTTCAACTCTCGGTAGTCAACACAAAGTCACATAGATCAATCTTTCTTTTCACAAAAAGCACTTTGAGCAACCCAAGGAGACACACTCGGACGAATGAAGCCCTTGTCTAAAAGCTCTTCTAGATGTGTCTTAAGCTCCTTAAGTTCTGCTGGAGCATACGGTACGGTGCCTTCGAAATGGGGGCTGTCCCGAGTAATGAGTTGATGCAAAAGTCCAGTTCACGGACAGGAGGTAGCCCCGAGAGGTCTTCAGGGAACACGTCCGGGAACTCCTTGACCACGTGGACGGAGTCGACACTGGGTAGTCTTACTAATGTCGACGACACTCGCCAAATAACCCCAAGCACCACTCTGTAATAGGCGTCTTGCCTTCAACACTGAGACTGCCCTTCGAACTCCACCCATAACTACTTTAAACGTAAAGCTCCGACCAAAAGGTAGTTGGAAGGAGACTTCCTTTTTCGAGCAATTAATGTTGGCTTGGTTGGTAGCTAGCCAATCCATGCCCAATATGACGTCAAAATCCTGCATGTCCAGTTGGATCAATCTTGCCTCTAGGGTCTGATTGTCGAAGGATAACTCGCCTACTCTCACCATTTGACTAGCAATAATGGCGTAGAAACTAACAACAAAAAACCTAACAGCTCTAGTTCGAGGTTTGCTTGACGAACAAACGCAGTGGAAAAAAAAGTGACTTGACCCCGAATCAAACAATACATAAGCACGCACATTATGTTCTAAGACCGTACCTAAAAGATAATACAAAGACATAAACCCCGTATGCGTTACCCAAGAACCCATAGTGAGAAAGACATACCTGTGACAACGGCTTCGGCATTCGCCGCTTCCTTGCGGGTAAGTGCGAAGATACGAGCCTTCTGGTTACCTCCATGTGTCGAAACTGTTGAGGGGGCCTTTTGACCTAGCCTCTGTGTATTCGCAGCCGACATGGGACACTCCCTTGCAAAATGCCCTTCTCTCCCGCACCTGAAACAGACCTTAATGCCCGTCCAACACTACCCCGCATGTCTTCTCTAACAGGAGGGGCACACTGGCGGCATGCCCTGCTGCTGAGCCTAGCGCTGGGGTGCTCTAAATGGCTGGTCGGCATAATTCGGAGGGACTTTCCTTTTCACACCTGAAGATGAACCGACTTCTAGTAGAGGTTGGGCCTTGTTAAAGACATCCTTATCCATAATTAAAGAGCCCCTAACTGCTTCCGTGTAGGTGGCGGGTCGCTGAAGATCCACTGGTCCTCTGATCCCCTTGCGTAAGCCTTTAACAAACCTTTTGATCTTCACTACCTCGGTGGGAATTAATTCCAGAGCAAAACGAGAGAGTTCCATAAACTTCCATTCATATTGTGCTACCGTCAAGGTTCCTTGGGTGAGATGGAGGAATTCTGCCTCCTTCGTATCTTTCACAGTCTCCGGGTAATAGTAGTCGTACAACAAGTCCTTGAACCTTGACCACGGAACTGGTACATTAACATGGTCTTTTGCCACTGCTATTGAGTCCTACCAATTCAGGGTCTCGCCCCTCAAGATAAAAATCGCACCCTTAACCTTGAATTGGTCCTCGCAACCTAGATACGCGTAAAGGGCTTCCAACTCTCTGACCCACTCTTCTGCTGCTGTTGTATTCTCGCTTCCTCCGTCAAAGGTAGGGGGTCCGTAATGCTTCAAATCCTTGATGAATTTGGCCTCGCCCTGAAGAGCATGAAAATGTCGGGGTGGCTGAGCTTGTACACCGCCAACCCCAGTTGTGTTATTGATTGGCGCCTGCAACGCCTTCGCAAGCAACGCCACCTGAGGGTTCACATGGGGAACTGCCGGGGGAACTGGAGGATTCACCTGCCCCTGAGTCTCTACTAGAGGAATTGGAGGAACTACCCCTACCTGACCACCAACCGCAGGGGGCGGTGGGTCCGCCACATTCTCACCTCCGAGGGCTGGGCCGACGTCTGCACGCAACCTCATACTACGACGGGATGGCATTGTCTGGATGAAAGAGTACAACATCATCAAGCAAAACGTTAGCACGTTACTCGACGCATAGTCTCAAAGGAGTGTGGCAGTCGAAACTTCCACACAAGTGCAAGGTCAAGTACACTTTAACCAGTACACTCAGTGAACACCCTAGGCCTAATTAAGCAGGGCTACAACCATACTGATGAGGAGAGAATTAAACACAAAAGCAATTCATGATGGGGACATATAAGTTCATAAACAACAATCATGAGGCGTACCTGGTGATGACAAGGAGGCAGACCGGGACCACTACTCCTAAACACCCTAGTTACTAGGTCAGTCTACAGGAATGTTTCGGCTCTAATACCAACTATAACGCCCTCGAATTTCACTACGAATAACAGAATAACGTCACCATATTACCTATTCACCCCTTTCCATTAAAGGTAACATAAAGTGTAATGTCCCCGAAATTTCGACATGAAATATTGTGGTAATGTTATCACCCCCTGTTCATCCCCTCTCCAACACAAAGACATGAAACTATTATTTTAAGAATAACCAGGGGTTCATACCACAACCAATTCCTAAAAATTGCATGTCTACCTTAGTGGCTAGCAATCCAAATAAAAAAAAAACAATCATTTGGTCCAGCAACCCAAAGTACACCAGAGACTCGAATAATAATAATAACCGCAAAACAACAGTTCGCCTAAGAAGAATGAGTAGAAAAAAAAACGTTCCGCGAGTCAACCCAATGTCTAGTACACCCCTAATAATAAGTTTCTAACGCTTCTAACAATGAAACTGCAATTTCAGCTATCCTAAACAAAAACGCAGCTAGTGATCCCTCCTCGGTCAAGCCTCCTTCACGTCATCACCACGGTCGAGGGCCCTGTTTACACCTGAAACAATTAAGGTAGAGGGGGGTGAGTATATAAAATACTCCGTAAGTAGCCCTCCCTAACTAATCACCAAGCAGCATGCTCGTAATCACAGCAACATCAAACACAATAACTAGGAAATCAAATAGAGAGATAATGAAAGTAAATTAACATTTCCACACAAAAATCAAAACGCCATCCCAAGCAGCAGCGGCAGATTTGGTTTCGACGACTTCAAGCAGCCTCACGAATGGCAAACTGTCGCAGCTGTTCCCGTGTGGTGGCACGACCCACCACCAGACCGAAAACGTCCTCCTCTGTGGCAGTTAGCAGCGTTGATGAGTAGCATTTACGGCGGCACGAGGTTGCAGCAAACTAGGCGGCGTGTTTTTAGGTGGACTGGTGCATCATAATAGAGAACGGTGCTCCATCGACCCCGAATAGCTAAGTTTCGTGAAGCCAGTGGGTTTCGTGACATTATCTCGAACTTTCGGCGACGTTCGACGCTTACCCACTTCCATTTGAAGCTTGACTTGAGTTACCCATGGCTTTTTGACATCGGACCAGCGAGTTCGAGCCTTTTCGAACTAAGTTTTGAAGTTTTGGCTCCATCAACGTTGACCCACTTCTAACCCCATTGGTTTTGAGGTGAGTTAGTTGGTAACTACTCATAAATTTAGTTTCGACGTAATTAAAGTGATTACTAACACAAGTTAGTTGTTTTTGGATTTAGGAACTGTTCGGCGGAACTTAGGGGCAGAGGACCTTGTGTAAGTAGTTCTTACTTAGGGGATGTTTGTTGTTTGAATATGTATGAATTGTTCGGTGCTTTTGGTGTGTTTATTATTCATGAATATGTAAGTTGATTGCCTCTTTGTGAATACTGGCTAATGATTATGAGTAGTTTGAATGAAATCATGTTGGTTCTGGTTGTTTATAACTGATTTGCTTTGCGTTATTGGATTTGATGCTTAGTTGTATTTATGAAAGCATTATGGATTATGAATGGTTTCGTCGTTGTATGGTTGTGTTCATAAAAGCATACTGAAATACTGTGGGACAAATCTGTTGTGTTGTGTATGCATGTTGGACATGTCGTTTCATTATTAGCTTACTGTTTTTGGTTCTGGAAGCATGCTGGTTTTATTGTGAGTTGTGTGTTGCATAGGTCATTGTCTAGAAAGCATGTAGTAGGACTCTGGTGAGAGTTTGGTTATGTAATGAATGGAATGGGTGAGTATCAGGGCCAGAAGGCTGATACGTCACTAGTTGGGTGCTGAGGCTCCGGGTACAAAGCTCGGGGATCGATACGCCAATTTTCGTTAAAGATGAGTGTCGAGGCCTTAACTATACATGGTTAGGGGTCGGCGCAGTGAGTCTTAGTGGAAGGCAAGCATTGGAGCCTTGAGATAGAAGGATAAGGGCCAATGGCTTGCAAAGCCATCGATGCCTTAACTATGCGTGGTTAGGGGTCGGTGCAACAGTTTGAGGCCTTGGCTATACGTGGTCCAGGGTCGAACGCCAAGTGCTATAGAGAAGTGTCGATGCCTTGGCTATGCGTGGTCAGGGATCGGTACGACTCGAAGGAGTAAGTCTTGGAGGTAAAGAAAAGAGAACTAGTGAGTTTAAAGAATTTTGACGCCTTGGCTATGCGTGGTCAGGGGTCGATAGAACTCAAAGGAGAAAGTCATGGAGAAACAGGAAAGAGAACTAGTGAGTTAAGATGTGATGATGGGTTATGCATGTAGGTTGCTTGTTTAGACATCTCTTTATTTTCTTATTATGTAAAGCATGGTGAATTGATAAACATGTGGCTTGAAGTTTTTGTGAAGCATGTTGTTTGTGGGTGACTATCAACTATGGACTGCTTACTAGGTATCGTGGTTGTACTCACCCCTTCTTTTTCCCTCCAGATTTTGCAGGTAACGAGGTCACTTATGGGAACGGTGATGACGAGGGGGAGACATCACCAGAGGACCATATTTAGTGCTGCGTTATAATTTTTTTCTTTCTTTTTGGATAGGATAGTTAGAGTGTTACTTTCTATTGTGAGTTGTTGCTTAGATAATGGATTAGTGTATTTAGTTTCCTACTTAAAGAACGCTTTAAAGTTGTAGGTTTATAATTTTGAGAACTCTAGTTTTGATTATTTGTTCGAGTTATGAGAATTTGAACTTTTGAGATTGATATTAATTAGATGAGTAGCTTTTGTTCCATTGCCATTCAAGTATTTAAGTTTATCTTAGTGGATAGGTTATAGTGGTAAAAATGTTGATTGAGTTGCTTTAATTAATGTTGTTGGACAAAATGTAGTTATTCTTTGTTGATGGTGTTGAGTGAATAGGGGGTTGTTAGTAACGTGCATTCTTTGAGTTGTTTGAAATTTGGGGGCGTTACAATGACTCTCCCTTCTCATAAATAGCTTTAGTTTTTTATTCTAGGAATTTGCTCTCAACTTTGCTACTGGTAGTCTTATGGGTAGATTTTACATACCTTTTAGCCCTTCTTTGGTTTTGCTTCTCTATTTTGATGGCGAAGTGTAGAAGTTCCTTTATGTCTTCATAGTGTTGCAAATCAATCTTGTTGGATATCTCCAAATTAAGACCATCTAAGAATCGGGCCATGGTGGTCTCCTCATTTTCTTCTAGTTGCAAACGGCTCATCAACATGTCCATCTCTTTTCGGTAGTCTTCAACTCCTTTAGTGCCTTGATAGAGCTTATTTAGTTTTCTTGAATTTGCTTTATGGTAGTGTAGTGGCACAAACCTTCTCTGCATGAGTTCCTTGAATTCGATCCAAGTATCTATGGGTCCTTCGTAGTTCCTTTTTCTATGTGACATCACTTTATCCCACCAAGTTAGTGCATAATCTTTAAAGTGAGTGAGTGCATGCGAACAATAACTCAATTTCCTTCGCACATACTTCAAACTCCTTGGGTGTAGATTTTCCATGGAAGGTTTGGATTTCAACTTGGTGCTCCCTAGATAGTTCTCCTTTCTTGGTCTCTCCCGAATGGGTTGGATTCTTCCTCTACCTTTGCTGGTATGCACTTATTGGAGGACCTACATTAAAAGGATCTTCATTACCATGATATTCATCCAAAGTTCTTACCTGTTCTTCTTGAGAGTCTTCAAATGCCTCTCTTGGACTCATAGGTCTCCTTCGGGGTAGCACTCTTTGTGGTCTCTCCAATCCTTGAACACGTGTGTTCATTATTTGTAAGGATTCGATCTTGATTATTGTGAGTTTTTCATTCCTTTTCCTAAGTAATTGTATTAGATTGCTTAGAATTAGGGGGCTTTTGTTGGGACTTTTAGGGGATATTTTTTGGGAGAGTTATTGTATCCAATCCTTAAACAATTATTAGTGAATTACCCACATCTGAGTGAAAGATTGGACGTAGCCCTTAGTGGTGAACCAGTATAATTTGTTGCATTGTTATTATGTGCTTTTACAGTTTTCTTCCTATTTGCATATTTTTTGTTGTGTTTGGATATTTCTGTGGAAGGGGAAATTATACAGGATCGTTAATTTTCTAACATTGTCATCACTATACAAGTAAAGGTTACCAAAAATAACAACTAATAACACTCACTCTCTCTCTTACTTGACCTCTCAGCTTCTCTCTCCTTTGGTATGGTGTTGTTGATGTAGATACCTTCTTTGAGATGCTCACTTGGTTGCTCGTGGCGAATCGACACTTGAACAAAGCAAGCAAAGGCCTCCAAGTAACTATGCAAAGATACCTCTTTTTTTTTTCTAATGGAAGTCAATGATATATATGATACCAAAGACAACAAATGATATTAAAGATATCAAATGATATATAAAGGAAAGAATGAAACAATCGAATGATAAGGACAAATGATACCAAAGATGATGAAGATGTGCTAAGGAAATAAGATGCAACAACCTTGAGCCTAATGCTCTTGGTGACTTAAGACTCGACCACAATATGCAAAATTAAAGTCAAAGCACAATAATGAAAGGACTACGCAATAAAAATTAATGAAAGCAACAATTAACTCTAAAAGATTACAAAATCCAATGCGTAGTTCAAACACACACCAATAATAACTTACCAACAAAATACTGGGTTTTTACGGCAAGATGGGTGACTTCAGGTGAGGGGTGCGTGGTGTATACGACTTGGATGGGACTCAAACTAGTGGCCAAATGAAGCACAAGGGGTGTACTTGTTTTACTTGGGTTGCCTACTTGATTCAAAATCATTGGAGGGGTTGCTCTCTCAAAAGAATTCTGGGGCTACACAATGTCCTCCCTCTGACCAAATTTTTCCTATTTCCACGACTCTCTTTGCTACACCTACCCAACCTACTATTGAGACCTTCAATCAACCAGCCAACCTACCTAGCTCGCCTACCATTTCCACCCCACCTTCACAATTTGACATATCACCTGCCCTCATTGTCTTACCTCCTCTTTCACAGCTATTCCCTTCATCCAATACTTTTTTTTCATCTGATCAACAGACATCGATTGCTCCCATTGAACCACAACACAATGTTCACCCCATGGTGCACCGCCCCAAAAATGGTGTTTTCAAGACGAGAGTTCTCCTCATTGAATATGTTGAAGTTGAACCTCCATTTGTTCGTAAGGCCTTTAAATGCCCTCACTGGCTCCAAGCTATGAAAGATGAAGATAATGCCCTTATGAAAAACCAAACTTCATCCTTGGTGTCTCGACCATCAAATTAACAAGTTATTGGCAGCAATTGGGTTTTCAAAATCAAGCTAAATATATTTTGTTCCATATCAAGCTATAAGGCTCGATTTGTTGCCATCGGATTCCATCAAGTTGCTGATATTGACAACACGGTTACTTTCAACTCAGTTGTTAAACCAGTTACTATCAGAGTTCTCTTTACTCTTTCTTTGAAGTTTTGATGGCAACTTCGTCAGCTCGATATAAATAATGCATTTCTTCATAATCTTCTATCTAAAAATGTTTTTATGGATCAACCCCTAGTTTTGTTGATGCTGCTAACTCCACTGTTGTTTGAAAATTTCACAAAGCCCTTTATAGCCTTAAACAGGCACCTCGAACCTCGAGCTTTGTTTGACCGGTTGTCTTCGTTCTTGTTCTCATTTTGTTTTAAGAGTTCTAAATCTGGTACCTCCTTGTTGTTTAGACACACACACCCATCGCAATAATACATCCTTATTTACGTTGATGATATTATTATCACAGGATCATCTCCATCAGAAGTATCTTCCATCATTCATCCCTGAATCAGCAGTTTGCTCTTAAAGATCCTGGTATCTTACACTATTTTTTATGCATTGAGGTCTCTTATTCTCCAAGTGTTGGAACTTTTCTATCTCATGCCAAATATGTCACTGACCTACCGCATAAAGCAAAAATTTTTAAGACTAATTTCATCTCTACTCCTATGGTGAGTGGTCATGTACTTGCTGCTTTTTGAGGTGAAACCTTACACGATGTTTGACATTATGTAACGCCCCAAGAATTCATATAAACATCCTAGACAACGCTAAAATAATTCTTCTGGCTAACCTTAACTCTAAACACGAGACCAGCAACCTCCTGGAAAATAATTTAGATAAAATAAAGTTTCGACTTCCATACATTCTAACAGAAATATAAATATCATAAACTGTCAGAACTCCGCCCTCCGTGGGCTATTTAAAAGAAAACAACAACATCTCGAAATCACCTCAGTGGCAAAAATTATTAAATAAGTAAAAACAACCGTGCACCTAAACTCCATTGACTACAACGACGCGTTTAACAACAACATCCATAACAATTAAAGTAGTTCTAAAGAATACAAAATTTCCTCCGCGGTTCACACCCAGCAATAACATATATCTCAAGGCTATTCGTAACCAACTAAGCTAGTGATCCTTCCTCGGTCAAGCCCTCTCTACATCATCACCGCGGTCGACCTCGTTCACACCTGAAACATATAAAGGTACACAAAAAAAAGGGGGGTGAGTACATAAGGTNGGTCAAGCCCTCTCTACATCATCACCGCGGTCGACCTCGTTCACACCTGAAACATATAAAGGTACACAAAAAAAAGGGGGGTGAGTACATAAGGTACTCCGTGAGTAGCACTTCCTAACTAGCACAAAATAAATTATGCTCACAGTCACAACATAAAGAACAAAACAATAGTGAGGCAATCAAATAAGCAGTGAGAGATAGCGAACAATTAACTTGACATTTAGAACAAAACAAGAGCAAGGCAAACAAATAAGCAGAGAGATAGCGAACAAATAGCTTGACATTTATTCCCAAGTCACCGTACCTCCTCCTTCTCCAGTACTTGAAGTCCGACCTTGCCATTTATTCCCAAGGCCAAACACCACTACTTCGCAAGCTTCACTCTTCCTTAATCCCTCAAGCCTAACTCCTCGAGTCGTATTGACCCTTGACATTTATCCCCAAGGCCTCAATACTCCTCTCCAGAAACTTGACGTTCGGCCTTGCCATTTATTCCCAAGGCCTGAACTGTGCACCG
>NW_019105085.1:0-11603 GCF_001995035.1 Momordica charantia
CTATGTACTTTTACCTTTGGTTCAATTTAATTCCCGTAATAACAAAAAATACATAGATATAAACATTTAGTTTCATGTAATTACTTTTTTAAAAGAAAAAAACTAGGTGGTTGAAGCTTTAGATACCTATTTTTTTAAATATAATTAATTTCACTTCAAGTGATATCTATATTTGTCTAAATATATATATATATATTTTTAAATATACATTACATAAGAAGTTTCAAAAGTGATTAAAATATTACTTTGGTCCATGTACTCTTAGATTTGGTTCAATAATAACACAGAATACATAGATATAAACATTAGTTTCATGTAATTACCTTTTGAAGAAATTAGGAAAAAAAAAAAACCTAGGTGGTTGAAGCTTTAGATACTTATGTTTTTTTATTTGAATATAATTAGTTTGACTTCACGGTGATATCTATATTTTTAGATGGAATTATGTTTAAAGTTTATTTTCACTTTTAATCTTATTTGAGATAATCCTTAATTTAAGTTAACAAAGTGATTACATTTCATTTATAGATATTTAATTCAATCTAATTTTAGTTTATTGAACAACAATAACATCTATGATATATTTTCACTTTTGATATATATCCTAATATAAAGATTTATTCCATTTCTTTCTACACTAAAGGTCTATTCTTTTTAATAAATACTACTATTTTCAAATTCAATTAATAAATTATAATCTTTTATTAACTTATTTAAAAAATATTAAAGATATCATTCGTATAGTTTTTAATACTCTCCGACCTCTTTTTGTAGGTTTTGGAATTATCAATACAACCAATATTGATAAGATAACTTGTGGTAGAAAATTCCAATGGAGAGATACAATTTTCGCAGGTGGAAATATATATTTTTTTCTAAATATATAAACGGTTAAAGATCCACATTGAAAAGAGAAGAGACCTTACAAAGGTTTATAATAAACAAATGTTACTTCTCTTATTGTCAATTGGTTTTGATATAGAACTCCATAAATGAATATTAATATGGTATCAGAGTCCAATAAACTCAAACATAATAATATTATATATGTTATTGTTTATTATACATAACAAAAGGGTTAATATTTAAACTTTAAGAATTGAATATACCTTAGTAAGTAAAATCCATTCTAACTTGAATCAAATGTCTTGGAATTGAATTCCAAGAAAGGTAGATCCTTGATAAGATTATTTAAAAAAAAAACATATGACATGAATCTACAAAAGATAAAACAAAAACAAAATCAAATTTCCTTAAGGATGTGTTTCGAAATCACTTTGCCATTGTCAAAATCACTTCTCTTTCTATTGATATATTTGGCAAATTAAAAAATTATTTTTTGGAAAGTTTAAAATCACTTTATATTGATTTTTAATGTATCACTTAGACGATAATTTTGAAAAGTCAATTATATTAAATATTTTTTTTCATAATCACTGATTCTACTCTCACTCTCCAACACAACCTAAATGAATATATCTACAAAGTGAATATCTCACTAACTTGTTTAAAGATAGGGCTTTTGGTTTTTAAAAGATATCATTTGTATGGCTCTTATTTCACATTTTTGTTTTTTTGATGGAGAGTACTCCTCACCTATTTTGGAATTATTGATACAATCAAAATGTTAGACCATATAAACTTTTTATACATTCCAATATTCACATGGGTAGAAAATACAAATAGAGGATACAATTCACGAGTTGAAATGCTTTTTTCTTCTAAATATATAAATATATTTCATATTATTAATTTTTTTTTATATTCCTAACAAAATGGCTAATGTTTAAACTTAAGAATTTAAAGCAAAATAAATTTTAACATTAATCAAAATGTCTTGGAATTGAATTCAAAAATGGTAGATTGAAGTTTGAAAAAGTAATACATGACAATAGTTCAAACAAAACAAAGCAAATTGTTATTTTCCAAAAGAGCATTATAATGAACACTTTAAATATTAATCTTTTAAATTAAAAAAATAGCAAAAAATATTATTTTCAACTACACATAAATATTTTGTGAATGACACCATTAAAAATCATTGCAAGCTGTGAAATAATAATAATTTAGAATGACAGGATTTAAAATATTTGAGCTCACGTTAATTTTCTAGTTACAATATTAAAGATGGTATCAATTTGTAACAACCCCATATTTTCTAATATGGTCATTCTAACAATAATGTGGAAGCATAAATAAATAAACACTACATGAAAGGAAAAACTTATTTATTAAAGTTTGAAACTATGACAAAAGATAGGGACAATTCCAGAAAAAATGAGTACAAAAATACTCAATAGGCAATTTCCATATCAAATTTCGAAATTTGTTTTCCTTTCAAAACATTTGTAAACAAAAAAATACAAATAGATAAAAACTTTTAAAAGTCCTTATAAAACATTTAGTACAACTTACTTTTAAAGTCCTTCTAAAACATTTAGAACAACTTCCAAACTTTCAAATAAACTAAATCACTCAAACATTCAAAACAATCTTTCATTCATTCATACTTTTGAAATCAAAGTGGGGGTGCATTATTTGGGTAGCCATTGAACATATGTGGTTACCAGCCGGTAACACCAATCAATTAAAAGTTTTAAACAGAGTTGTCGAATTAATATCGACCAAAAAGAGTTGTCGAACAAATATCTACTATAACAAACAGAACGGTTAATTAAGTGTGAGATGAATAACACACATGAATCTTCATGCCCAAAGAATGTCAAACCATAAAAATGTCTTCCCACAAATAAGCCAGAAATCCATCAGTTCTAAATTAGGCTACTACCCCAAATAAGCAAACAACTTCAAAACAAAAATGACATATCTGGATAGCCTTATCAAAATAATCAAAATATATTTCAAATAAATATGTAAAACAAATACATACTCTTAGTAGGAATTTAATTAAAAACATTTAAATAATTTCAAACAAATTTTATCAAATCATACAAAAAGATATTTCACAAATAAACAAAGTATCAATTTCAAACATTTAAGTAATTTCAAACTAAAACTTTATCAAATCATACAAAAAACACTTAAAATGTTTTGCAAAAAATCATAATGTCAAATACCAAAACATTTATCAAAACCATAATAAATCTTCAATTAAAATTACTTAACTTCAGGGATATAGCAAATCAGTTACAACACTTTTCGAAAGTATATKRCAAATTACTTACCTCTCTCGATAATTTCACAAATCTAAATAAATTCTTCCTTGACTACTTGTCACCTTTTTTAGAAGCCTAGAATAGAACCCATATCCAAAATCAATTCTAAAATCCAAATTTAAAATCCATCCAATTACTAAACAAATCTTATCTACCCCATTTTTCCACTCAAAACACTTTTCCACATCAAACAGTTACGAAAATATGGATTTAGGGCTACAAAATGATATGGAAATTTGTTCAAAAAGGCTTAAAATTCAAAAATAACAAACTTTAACAGTACAAAAATCGATACTAATCAATACGGACTAAATTTACATAAAGTTCGTCAATGAAAAACGCTTAAAAACCTTCTAAACAATTGAAGGATTTTAAATTTGAAAAAAAAAAATTTGTTTTATACAATTAAACATCTAAGAATTTCAATACCAAAACAATTCGTAACTTACTTTTTTTTCACCAATAATCAAATTTGAAAAGTGAACAAAACAACCTTTAAAACTTGATAAAAACATATAATTTTAATGTAAAAATTCAAWAAATAAATCATACTTTGGGTACAAATTGGTAAACCTTTTATGCAAAAAGAGTCCAAARTAGCACAAAAACAWTTTAATAAACAAAAAATATATATATTCAAGCTAAAAATTCTAGAAAATTTTTCCGGCAAAAAGCCCTCGAAATCTTTTATTCTAAAAACAAATACCTCAAAAAAAWTTTCATTAAACTAAAGTAAAGAACTACATATCCAGAAAAAAACTTACGGATCTCTTTCTTTTTCTGAAAAAAACTAAAAACAAATTATCTTTTATAACTTAATTTCTAAACCAATGGTTTATCTTTCATAAACTAAAATATAACAACACATAAAAAATATTTCAATAAATATGTGTATGTATATATTTCCATTGTTACAAACACCCCACCTAACAAAATTTTGTCCTCGAAATTTTCATATCTTGCCAAGCGAATAATTCAGGATATCTATCCATCATATCTTTTTCAATTTTCCAAGTCGCTTTTTTCAAATGAATGATTCCGCCACAAAACTTTTACAAGAGGAATTGTTTTATTACGTAAAACTCGATCCTTCTTGTCCAAAATTTGAACTGGAACCTCTTCATAAGTAAGGTTTTGTTTTACTTGGAGTGCTTTTTAGCTTAACATGTGGGATGCAATTGCAATATACTTTCGAAGCATTGAAACATAGAAAGTATTGTGGATTTGTTCTGTCTAAGGCAGSTGGTACGGCCAAGCGATATGCTACAACACCCACCTTTTCTAAAATTTCAAAAGGTCCAATAAATCTTGGACTAAGCTTTCATTTCCTCCCAAATATTAAAACTCCTTTTTAATGGCGAAACATTAAAAAATACCATGTCTCCGACCTCAAAGTTCAATTATTTTCTTCTAACATCGACATAACTTTTTAGTCGACTCTAGGTTGTCTCCATTCTCTGTTTGATTAAGCTAATAGCATCCTTTGTCCTCTGCACTAATTCTGGTCCCAAAATTAAATTCTCTTCAACTTCACTCTGRTTGACTGGTGACTTGCTTTTTCGTCTATAAAGAGCCTCGAAAGGTGTCATTMCAATGGTTGCTTGATAGCTATTATTATAAGAAAATTCGATCAAATGCATATGCTTCTCCCTACTATCTTGAAAATCCAAAGTACAAGCTCGAAGCATTTCTTCCAATGTTTGAATTGTCCTCTCTGTTTGGTCATCAGACTGTGGGTAAAAAGCAGTGCTGAAGTCAAGTCTTGTGCCCAAAGCCTTATGCAAACATCCCAAAAACCTGGACGTAAACTTGGGATCTCTATCAGATACTATGGAGACCGTTATACCATGCAATCAAACTATTTCCTTGACATAAATTTGAGCCCATTTTTTTTGTTGTGTAAGTATACTTACCGAGTAAAAAGCGAGCTGATTTAGTTAGGCGATCCAGAGTGACACACACAGTCTCGAACCAAGCTGTGTCTTAGGTAATCCAGTCACAAAGTCCATTGAGACAATCTCACATCTCAACTTAGGTATAACCAAKGGTTGGAGGGGTCCTGATGGTCTTTGATGTTCAATATTTACCTATTGGCATGTTATATAATGGCTAACAAAGTCGACAATATTTCGYTTCATTCCTGTCCACCAATAAGTTCTTCGGACGTCCTGATACATTTTTTTACTCCCAGGGTGAACCGAGTATGAGTATTATGAGCTTCATTCATGATTTACTTCTTAGTAATTGGGTCATTTGGTAAGCAAAGACGATCACCGATCCATAAAACTTCGTCATATGACACTAAAGTTTATAATAGTTAGACATATGTTACTCCTCTCATTGCTAATTGATTTTTATATAAAATTTCATAAATATTAATATAGTATCAGAGCCTAAGAACAAACTTAATAACATTACATATGTTATTGCTTATTATACCTAAAAAAGGTTAGTATTTAAGCTTTAAGAATTGAATATATGTTAGTAAGTAAAATCCATTCTAACTTGAATCAAAATGTCTTTGAATTGAATTCCAAGAAAGGTAGATCCTCGATGAAAATTTTTAAAAGCAACATATGACATGAATCAACAAAAGATAAAAAAGAAATAAAATGAAATTTCTTTAAGGGTACGTTTGAAAATTACTTTTGCCATTGTCCATATCACTTCCCTTTCCATTGATCATATGCTTCGCAAATTAAAAAAATTATTTCTTGAAAAGTTTAAAATCACTTTAAATTGATTTTTAATATATCACTKSGATGATAATTTTGAAAAATCAATTATATTTAAATATATATATATTTTTTTTCATAATCATTATTGATTCTACCCTCACCCTCCAACACACCSTGAATGAATATCTACCAAGTGAATATCTCACTAACTTGTTTAAAAATAGTGCTTTGATTTTTTAGAGGATATCATTTGTATGGCTCTTACTTCACACTTTTTGATTTTTTTTATGGAGAGTATTCCGCACCTCTTTTGGTAGATTTTGGAATTATTGATACAACAAAAATGTTAGCCCAAATAAACTTTTTTTACGTTCCAATATTCACATGGGTAGAAAATACAAATAGATGATACAATTCACATGTTGAAATGCCTTTTTTTCTTCTAAATACATAAATATATTTCATATTATTAATTTTTTTTATATTCTTAACAAAATGGCTAATGTTTAAAATTAAAAATTTAAAGCAAAATAAATTTTAACATTAATCAAAATGTCTTAGAATTGAATTCCAAAAATGGTAGATTGAATGTTGAAAAAATAATACATGACAATAATTGAATACAAGTTCAAACAAAAACAAAGCAAATTGTTATTTTCATTTGACACGAATAGATCAGCGTTATAATTAACGCTTTCAATGTTAATCTTTTAAATTAAAAAAATAGCAAAAATTATTATTTTCAACGACAAATAAATATTTTGTGAACGTCACTGTTAAGAATCAATGCAAGCTATGAAATAATAATAATTTTGAATGACAGGATTTAAATATTTGAGCTCACCTTAATTTTCTAGTTACAATATTAAAGATGATATCAATTTGTAACAACCCGTATTTTCTTAATATGGTAATTCCAACAATAATATGGAAGCGTAAATAAAAAAAACACTACAAAGGAAAAACTTATTTATTAAACTTTGTAACTATGACAAAAGATAATGACAAGTCCAATTTTGAAATAGAAACCTATACTATAACAAAACCAAAGAATAACTGGTAGAAAGAAGTTTGCATAAGGTGAAAAAAATGGAAAATACTAAAGATTTCAAACTCCTCATGCCAGAATGCTACACTTCAATCACTACTCGAACCTTCATCTGAAAATATTTAGAAAACAGAAAAATGAATACAAAAATACTAAATAAGCAATTTCCATATCAAATTTCGAAAATCATTTTCCTTTCAAAACAGTTGTAAACAAAAGATACAAATAGATCAAAACTTATAAAGTAAAGTCTTTCTAAAATATTTAGTACAACTTTCAAACATTCAAATAAACTAAATCATTCAAACATTCAAAATAATATTTCATTCATTCATACTTTCAAAATTAGAGTGGGAGGTGTCATTATATGGGTAGCCTACAGAACATATTTGGTTACCCCGTCGGTAACATCAATAAGCTTCAAACAGAGTTGCGAATTAATACCAACTAAAAAAGGGTTGTCGAACAAATATCGACCAGAACCAACGGAACAGTTACTTAAGTGTGAAGTCACGCGAGTGAATAACACACACGAATCTTCATTCCCAAGGAATTGCCAATGCACAAAACTGTCTTTCCACAAATAAGTCAAAACAGAAATCCATAAATTCTAAATTAGACTACTACCCAAAATAAGCAAATATCCTCGTAACAAAAATTATTTGGATAGCCCTAACAAATGAATCAAAAAATATATTTTAAATAAATATGCAAAATAAATACATACTTTCGGTAGGAATTCAATTCAAAACATTTAAATATTTTCAAACAAACCCTATCAAATCATACAAATCATAATTTCAGATATTTCACAAATAATATCGATTTCAAACAAAATTTTATCAAATCATACAAAAATACTTCAAATATTTTGCCGATGAACATAATGTCAATCACTAAAAAATTTATCAAAACTGTAATAAATCTTCTATTAAATTACTTAACTTCATAAGGGATACAACAAATCAGTTACAACACTTTTCGAAACCATATGACAAATTACTTACCTAAAACAATTCATAATTTACTGTTTTTCACCAAAAATCAGATTTGAAAAGTGAACAAAACAGCCTTTAAAACTTGATAAAAACATATAGTTTTTATGTAAACGTAAAAACAATAAATCATATCTTAAGGGGTACAAATTGGTAACTTTTTTATAAAAAAAGAGTCCAAAATAGCCCAAAAATAATTTCATAAACAACAAGATTCAAACTAAAAGTTTTGGAAAATTTTACGGCAAAAAGCCCTCGAAATATTTTATTCTAAAAACAAATATCTCAAAACTTTTCCCAACAAACTAAATTAAAGAACTGCAGATGAAGAAAAAGAAAACAAAAAATAGGGAATAAAACTTACCGATCTTGAGAGAAAATACCAGCCGTCTAAAATAAGTATTAATCTAAGACCTAGGGTTGAAGGGCTTTAAAACAAACCATAATAAAACCTTTTTTAGAAAAGGCTAACATAAAAAAGATAAATATTTATCTTTTAATAAAACTCTTTATTTTTTAAAAAAATAAATAAAAACAAATTATCTTTGAAAAATTAATTTCTAAAACAATAGTTTATCTTTAAGAAAATAAAAGAAAACAACACATACAAAAATAACTAAATATAATAGATATGGGTTACTCCTCTCATTGCCAATTGGTTTTGAGATGGAACCCCATGAATATTAATTTGGTATCAGAGCCCACAACGTTCAAACCAGCACTAAGTTAAAAAATGGGATTCGACCCAAGATTGGTGAACCCAAAAGAGGCACCATTCTGAGGGGACATGTTAAGGATCCAGCATTGATAAGATAAAGGACCTAATAAATGTTTATAATAGACATGAGCTACTCCTCTCATAACCAATTGGTATTGAGATGGAAGCCTATGAATATTGATATGGTATGAGAGCCCAAAATGCTCAAACAAGCATCCAGTCCAAAAATGGGATTCTCTATTAGCCAAAAAGCGCCACGATCTTGAGGGACATGTTAAGGATCCTACATTGAAAAGAAAATGGACCTACTTATAATAGGATCCAACCGAAGACGAATGAGCCAAAAGAGCGAAGATCTTGATAGGGCACGTTAAGGATCCCACGTTGAAAATAAAAGGAACCTAAAATGATTTATAATAGATATGTGCTACTCCTCTCATTGTTAATTGGTTTTGAGATGGAACCTCATGAAGATCGATAATATATCCATCATATCCTTTTCAATTTCCCAAGTAGCATTTTCAGATGAATGATTCCTCCACAAAACTTTTACAAGAGGAATTGTTTTATTACGTAAAAGTCAATCCTTCTTGTCCAAAATTTGAAATGGAACCTCTTCATAAGTTAGGTTTTCATTTTCTTGGAGTGGTTCGTAACTTAACACGTGGGATGCGTTTGCAATATACTTTCGAAGCATTGAAACATGGAAAGTATTGTGGATTCGGTCTAAGGCAGGTGGTAAGGCCAAGTGATATGCTACAACACCCACCTTTTCTAAAATTTCAAAAGGTTCAATAAATCTTGGACTAAGCTTTCATTTCCTCCCAAATCGTAAACTCTTTTTAATGGCGAAATTTAAAAAAATACCATGTCTCTAACCTAAAAGTTCAATTCTTTTCTTCTAACATCGACATAACTTTTTAGTCGACTCTAGGTTGTCTCCATTCTCTATTTGATTAAGCTAATGGCCTCATTTGTCCTCTCTCCACAAAGTTTTTCGACGGAAGTAAGGCAATACTTTTAGACATGCTGAAATACAAACAAATCTATATTAGACACTTGCACTACCCATTAAAACCCAATCAATTTTAGTAAAAAGTAATAATGCACCCTATCAATCAAGATTATTTTTGCAACTATACTTCAGTGATTTAGAGCAACAGTTATCGTGGGGCAGTCAGCTACTCCATTGAATTGAGATATTCTCAACTAAATATTATGCCGGAATAACTTTTATTCCTATAATAGTCATCGTTTGTATGGTCAAGAAGTTATTAACTAACTTAACAACTTCTCGTAAGTGTGACCCGTCATTTTCAGACCCCATAGGTTTGCCCCAATAAGCTTGTCGTAGGGAAGGACAAATATTGGCGCAAAACCTAAGAGACCTTATTCATTTATGGAGTTTGAGCTGATTTTGATTAGATACATCAGACCCTCCGTAAGGGTGGTCGCTCTAGGACGACACACCGGCCGTGTATGAAACCTCACGTTGCAAAGTAATGGAGGAGACCGTAGGATGTGTTGTCATACGTTCTTCTACCACTTACTATAAATACTTTCTCCATTCACCTTGGTATTGAACCATGCAAACAACTTCCATAGGGAGGCCGCGCCCAAGGCGACACGAGGCCGATCATGGAACTCACAGTGTGAACTTATACGGAGAACGTGAGGGAAAGAATGTATATATATATACCACATATATCTCATATACTTGGTATATTTTATATATACACCTAATCCTCCCACTTAGTATTTTAAAACTAGGGTTTATTACTTAGGTAAAATTCAGCTAAATGAAATTATCTAAGTTTATTAGTTTGCCCAATATAACTTTTATATTGGATTTGTTTAACACTAGTGTTTTAGTTCATTAGACACTTTAACAAACTAACCACATTATAGCATGCGATAAACTATTGACTAATTCAACCCCCAATTCGATTCCCAGGTAGAGGTGTTCCCTTACGATTCAACCTAGACAGAACCTTCCTCAGACAAGGTTCCCTTATAGGCAATATTTTATATTAAGCTTTTATTTCGTCGTTTCAAACCTATTTAAAACCGAAAATAAAAAGTATATAACCTAAGGTCAAATCAATTTCAAACCCCTTTAAAATTAATTATTAAAGACATAGGGTTTGCATGCAACTCTTGATTATAGAATTTAATTTCTATTCACGAAACTTATAACTCTTATAAATTTAAAGAAATTAAAACTACAATCATGCATGAACGACATACATAAATATAACATTTATATTTTGTTTGGGGGTTGAAATCGTATTGCCACGTGGAGGACAGAAAAATGTCCAACTTTGGAGGTCTTCCCTTCAGTGGCCGACCTAAAGAGCTCCACTGAGGGCCGACCTGAAGAGCTCCCCTACGAGCCGACCTGAAGGCCTTGCCTTATGGCCGACCTGACGAGCTCCCCTAAGGGCCGACCTGAAGGCCTTGCCTAATGGCTGACCTGAGGCCTTCCCTAAAGGCCGATCTGAAGGTCTTCCCTGAAGATCATTTAAGGGAGGAACGACCTTCTATACTTAGCCAAATTTCAGATGATAGAGTATGAACTGGAATAGCTACTCCCGACAGGCCGMCCTTGGTCCCGACATGCTTAACCGCTGGTCGGATTCCTTGTCGTGCACCTCAGCCTATAAATAAGGCACTTCACTCTTCAGTCAGGTATCATATTCTTGAAGGGATGTGAATCCCGGAGCGGAAGCGGATTTTCGTTGCTGATTTTTGGAATACAAAAACGAATTCTACAGAAGAAAAAATACAGGGGAAATTCGAACCTTTGAAGAACGTTTCTTCAACGAGTTTCCCTCGAACACCACCACTGTGTCTTCCTCGCTATCCTCTTGGGTCTCGGGATCGTGCTGGTGGGAGCAATCCTTTGGAACGGGATGGAGAGCTTGAGAAAGTTCTTCTTTTGATTGAGAGAAAATGGGTGAGGTTCTTCTTCTTCGTTCTGTGTTTTTG
>NW_019105086.1:0-11060 GCF_001995035.1 Momordica charantia
CCAAGCGTGTTGAAAATCAAATCATTTGACTAAGGCATTCCACAAGGAGGTTGATAACTAATTTAGAACATAATTAAATGAAAGTAAATGCACGGAAACATAAAGAAAGTATTTTTCATTGAATTGAAATGAATAAATAAGCCGTACAAGGAGTCTAACTTGACCCTCTTCTCTCTCGAGCGTGAGGGGAGTTGAAACTCGCTAAAGAACTTTAAGATAACAGAATGAACAAAGAATGGAAGTAAGAACTCGAATTAAAAGCAATACGAAAGGTAAAAGCGTGAAAAACAAATAAATGAACAACTAGAACATGAACATAAACCCTAAAAACGTGTTCTACAACTAGAGAGCATCTAAAAGAAGATGAAATGAAGTTTGGAAGGGATCATTTGCTGAGCGATGGATGACTTCCTTTTATAGCACCATAGGTTGGTTGAAACTCCCCTCCATTTTAGGTGGAAAAGGGTTGAGATTCACCTAACCACCTCACTTGGACTTGGACTCACGGTTTTAAACATGTGGGAAATGTCCTCGTTGCCCTTCATTAATCAAAAAGTGCATTTTGACAAATTGCCCTCCAAAAATGCGCCAAGCGCAATTCTGAGAAAAACAGAATTCTGTTATTTTCTTCCAACTTTGACCGCACTTATCTCATATTTTTCCTAAAGTACCATAGTTTGACTTTTATGCAGAAATAATCTATGCATGTTCTACTTTAAGAATATATGGTTCTTTTTGGCAAATAATAATGGAATATGGGTCAAAAACGTGGTCAAACAGGGCTACCGACACATGTTTCTTCAGTAAAAAGTCAACCCTAACATACACACTTGAGGAGAGGCAAGGAGAAGCCTCACCGGTAAAATGCTCCATCTCCGAGTATGAACCGAGCTGCTCTTCGTGTCATCTTCTTATGTTCTTTTGAGTCTTGCGGTGGGTTTCCTTTAATGAACTCCACAATTGGATCCATCCATGAGGGTGCTGGTATATCAATATTCATCATGTCTGGTTCCAGTATTGACGGATTATCCAAGATTTCGACCGGGACCGATCTTGCTCGATCAGTTTCGTTTGCTGACGCCAATTTGGCTAAGGCATCTGCGTTTGAATTTTCTGATCTTGGAACTTGATGCACCTCGTAAGTTTTGAACTGGGCGAGGTGCGATCTGACATTACTTAAGTACTTCTCCATCTGGGAGTCTTTTGTTTGATACTTCTCCTTGATTTGATTTACCACCAATTGGGAGTCACTGAAGACTTTGATGTTGGTGGCCCCCAGTCCTTTGGCAACGCGGAGTCCTGCCAGAAGCGCTTCATACTCGGCCTCGTTGTTTGAAGTTCGAAAGTTGAAACGCAGGGCATACTCGAACCGCATGCCATCTGGTGCGAGCAAGAGGATTCCTGCTCCACACCCACTCTCGTTAGAAGATCCATCCACGTAGATCGTCTAGGAGAGATCGGATTCGGCGAACAGGGATGGTGGAGTGAGCTCCACGATGAAGTCTGCAACTGCTTGCCCCTTCAACGCAGTTCTGGGCACGAACTGGATATTGTACTCGCTCAACTCCATTGCCCACTTCATCAAGCATCCTGATGTTTCTGGCTTGTGGAATATGTTCTTCAGTGGCAAATTAGTAAACACCACCATGGGGTGTGCTTGGAAATACGGCCTAAGTCTTCGGGCCGAGGTAACCAAAGCGAGGGCCAGTTTTTCCATTTGTGGATACCTGGTCTCGGCCTCGGTCATGGCCTTACTTGTGTAATAAACTGGACTTTGACGTACTCCTTCCTGCTTTATTAAGGCCGAGTTGACGGCACTATCAGATACCGTCAAATACAAGTGGAGCTTGTCTCCCGACAAAGACTTGGCGAGCAGTGGTGTCGAGTAGAGATAGGTATTCAATTGATCCAGGGCTTGCTCGCACTCTGTCATCCATTCCAATGGTCCCTTCTTTCTTAAAACTTCTAAAAAAGGCAGGCACTTATCAGTTGACCTCGAGACAAATCTATTTAGGGCTGCAATCCTTCCATCGAGGCCTTGAAGCTGCTTAAGAGTTTTGGGTGCTTCCATCTCAAGCACGACCTTTATCTTTTCTGGGTTTGCTTCGATTCCGCTGTTGTTTACCATGAAGCCGAGGAACTTACCCGAGGAGACTCCAAAGGCACACTTGGCTGGATTAAGCTCCATTTAGTACTTTCATAGAACTTCGAAGGCTTCGGTCAGATCGGAAAGATGCGACTTTGACTGCTTGCTCTTGACAAGCATGTCGTCCACATACATTTTCATATTCTAACCGATCTGCTTGGCAAACATCTTATTCACCATTCTTTGGTAGGTCGCACCCGCGTTCTTTAAGCTGAAGGGCATAACTTTATAGCAATACAGACCTTGGTCTGTTATGAATGCGGTATGATCTTGATCTGGCACATGCATTTTAATTTGATTGTACCCAGAGTAGGCATTCATGAAGGTGAGCAACTCGTGCCTGGCAGTTGCGTCTACGAGCTAGTCGATCCTCGACAGTGGGAAGCAATCTTTTGGGCATGTCTTGTTTAAATTTGTAAAGTCTACGCACATTCTCCACTTCCCGTTAGATTTTTTAACTAATACAACATTCGAGAGCCACGCAGGATACAAAATTTCTCTTATATATTCAGCTTTCAAAAGTTTGTTTACTTCTTCAACAATTACATCACTCCTYTCCTTATTTACAGGTCTTATCTTTTGCTTCACAGGTCTGAATGATGGGTCTATGTTGAGGTGATGCAACATGATCTTTGGGTCTATGCCAGGCATGTCCTCGTGGGACCATGAAAAAACATCCGAGTTGGACCTGAGGAAGTTGATCAGTTCCTATGCTTACTTGTTTTTCAGGACTAAGTAAAGGAACGAGCTCGATCTCCTCTGTTGGTGCAGAGAACTCCCTCTCGCCTTCTCTGAGTAGGTCGGTCTCTGACTCTTGCTTTTCAGCACATTTGGCTTGTTTTTCAAGGGCGCATATCGATGACCCCTTGAGTGTAGAGGCATAACACTCCCTTGACATCTTCTGCTCTCCTCGGACTGTGCCCACTCCATTGGGAGTTGAATACTTCAAAGCTTGGTGAAGCGTCGAGGGAACAGCCCGGAATGAGTGGATGATAGGTCTCCCAAAGATAGCATTGTAGGCCGACCTCCCGTCGATCACGATGAACTTAGCCATCTGCGTGACTTGTGTACTGTCCTGCCCAATTGTAACCGGCAAGTCAATGCACCCTTCTAGGGAGACTGACTCTCCAGAAAATCCAACCAAAGGGGTCGGACTCTTTTTCAATTGTGCCCTGGTCCATYCTAGAGCAAGATATGTTGTAAGAGAAAGAATATTGGCAGATGCACCCGCATCCACCAATACTCTTCAGACCAGGACGTGATCGATGAGAGGGGTGACCACAAGTGCATCATTGTGGGGCAAATGGACCCCCTCCAGGTCGGAGTCACTGAATGTGATGGAGCAGGTCGGTCTCTGCTCCCTTACCACTTTATTAAAGCTTGACCCGTATACTTGCGGTAAGCAATTTCTGCTACACAGACAGATAAAGATAAAGTGAAAAACTAAATAACGTAATACCACTGTAAAATAAACTGAACTACAAATTCAAAATTAAGATAAATATCTCGGGAAAAATTATGGGCTAGTTCGTGCCTAGGATTTTAGTGTAATACGGATCTTCGAGCAAAACTTTGCTCAAGTTTTAAGCATTTGGATAACTTTCTCAGACCTAATCTTAAATGAGTTTCGGCTCTGGATTTTATTTACAAAGAAACTAAGGATAATACATGCCCCAAGTTTGCTCGAGATGTAAGGACTCTATGTTTTTTCCGGTGTACAACTAGAGCAATATCAAACCTGGGAAACCTATGAATTCCAAAATTGTTGAGCAAACTTGCCTCGAGTTCCATCTCGATTTCATTTGTAATTGTAATCCTGGACCCAAACGCACCCAAGAATCGGCCTGCAAAATTGTTCTGATTGCTCAAAGCTTGAGCAAACTCCCTTGAGTTTAGTTCGAAAATTCTAAATCTGAAATCCGTTACAAACTACGTATTATTATTTTGCAAATTTAGAACTGCCATTATGAGAAAATGTTCAACTTTTGGCTTCCGATTTTGCGAAATTCGTACAAAACCCGTCCCAAGATTTAACCTAGAACGCAGACAACATCCCGTTGAAAATCTAAAAAACTAAACTTTGTATTTTTTAAAAAAAGTTATCAACATCATTGTTCAGAACTCATTAGAGACTACAACCCTAAACCCTAGCCAAATGAAAATCAGAGCCTATTGACTGGAAACTACAAATTTATTCACTAGAAAAACCTTATTCTCACCATAAAAATTACAGAAAGAGTTAAAASTAATGAAAATTGTACAAATCTCGAAGATTTCAGCTTCATATTTGAGAAGATTTTGAGGCACGATTCAAATCTCTCGTGCGCGAAAACAGATCTWCAGAATGAAACCCAAAAGTGTGTAGAAAAGAGAAAGAGAAAAGGGGCCAACAGTATAGATAAAATGAGAGGTATAATGGTAAAGCACTTTTTTTTTTATTTTTCAAAAAAATATTATTTAGGTTAGAAAAATAAGTTCTCAAATGTTAGGTCAGTTTTGAAAACCTAAAAACTTTTTAGGTTATTTTGGTTAATTTTCCCAAGTTGGAAATTGACATTTATGACCCAAAAAAATCTTTGGTTTCGCACAAATGACCTACCATTTGAAAACTCTTTTTTCTAATCCAAGACAATCTTTTTTGACATGATAGCTCATGCGAAAAGACAAACCTACCCTAAACAAGTTTGAATTATAAAGTCTCAGCTTAACGATGAACCACTGGCGAGTTCAAATAACACACACTCGGGTTTAATGAAAATTAAACTAAAATGCATATTGTTCATGGGCGAGGATTCTTTTTTCTATGCTATCACCATATCCTGGTCGAGTAAACAATGAAACATGCGCAAGAATGCGCATTTACAATTATGCCCCTAAGTTTAAATCGTAAGTATTAGTATCCCTCCTCTTTTCTTTTTCTCGTTTCTTTCTCTTCCGTTTCTTTTCTCCTTATACAGACTTCCTCTTCTTCCTCTCTAAGACATCATTTCAAATTTATTGCAGCATTGGATTCAATCGTTTCTCTGAACCTCATCCTAAATCTATAGCTCAGATCTTCGACGTTAGTATGTTTCATTAATTCAGACTTTTTCCTTCACTTATAGTGTTACGAAATATTTGTGTTTCTAGCAACAATAGTTGTTTTTCCCAGCCAAAAATCGAGCAAGTTTCCTTAGGATTTAAGTTTTAGATTTTATTTAGTGGATTTCAGTTTTAAGGTTTCAAATCGGCATAATCTAATGTTTTTTTTTATATATAATTTTTTGAAATGCTAAATAATTAGTCATTTGAGATTTATGGATTCCAATTTTAGGCCAGGTTTGGGGATGTACTTTTCTGAATGGTTGTTTGTTGTTTTTTGATTTCTCGTTTCTATGTTGCATTTCTGGCGAGGTATGTGGTTTAAATTTATCAATTTCGAGCGAGGAATGTAGTTTGACTTTATGGATTTCGGGCGAGGTTTGGTTTTGCAATTTTTCCAGTAAATCCATGCAAAACCCCGGGCGGGGATTTCCTCAAGGTAATACTTCTCGAGCATTTTGTGTAAAATAACTCTAGGAAGTTTGCTCAAGTTATGTAATCTTTCAAAATTCTCAATCTCAAACACGCCCCTATTTTGTAGACAAAATACAAAAATCGAATGAAGTTCTCCAAAAACTCAAGGAAGTTTGCTCGAGTTTTGTAACTAGTCAAAATTCTCAATCTCGAACACACCCGTGCTTTCAACCGAGAATTTAGACAGAATATAATCGAATGAACTTTCTCCAAAATGACTAACTTCTAAATTATTGCCTTAAAATTCTACTATTTTTCCATAATTATTTCTTGGTGTCTGGTTAATCCTTTCATACATATGTTTCTTTCTTTTTTTAGGTATATAAGATATAAATGGTACATAATATCCCTCCCTCAAGCTATTGCTCTGCCAATTTGACCTATCTATCCCACATAGGGAGCACGGTGAAGGCATTTAAGAAGAAACTACCCCTCCCCCGACAAGATAGCTTTTAAGGAAGACTAATTTTGGGCATTTACTTCATGTGGACCTCATACTTAACTCGTCACTTATATACAACCTATTATATACGGAGGTAGACCTGACATCATTATTATGGACGTATTTGGCAATAGGGTATTGTTTAATTTAACAAAGTTTAACCTTATTACAAGCCTAAAATATGGTAGGATTTTGATTAGGAACGATACTTTTTCCACAAGGCTTAGGACTTTGTATTTTTATGGAAACGTTGACTTGTTACTAAGTGATTTGGACAAGAAGTACAATGAGATACAGTTTTAGAATGACTTGGATGCAGTGAAGGCATCAATTGTATACTTTGTAGAGCTCGTGTTGATAGGCACAGAGCGGAATTTGAAGTTCGGCACAAACTTGTTATGAATTGTGGATGACTTGGAAGTGTGYTGTAATTATGATTGTGCCGCCACGATGTTCGAGAAAACAATTAAAAGTCTTAAGTTTGCCTTATCAAAGGAGGAAAGAAGAAGTTGCTAGTACCATCAATTCTTCAATCTTCAAATCAGTTTGAATGAAAGTATCCACTATTCTCAATTGTTGGGTCTCGACTAAAGGAAGAGTTTTTGTGTGAATAGGATTTGTTCCCAAACCCCCACTTTCCCTACTGACCTTAACTTCTCTTTCTAGCCCCTTTACGTTTACCAACGCTAATAAGAGATCAACATATCGAGGATCCTCAGACTAAAGTAAATGGGAGGTGAACTAGGGAAAGGAAGCTCTCATAGCTCGAGAGTGCTACAGATTGGTCAGAGTGTAACCGAATGGCAGAGAAGCGCATATCGGAAATGAATCGAGCATCTATGGAAAGAATAAACCTTTTGCGTAGTCTAGTAAGCTGTCATCCCCCCTGTTAAGGTTGACTTTTTACTGCAGAAACATGTGTCGGTAGCTCTGTTTGACCATGTTTTTGACCCATTTCTCATTATTATTTGCCAAAAAGGACCACATATTCTTAAAGTAGAACATACATAGATCATTTCTGCATAAAAGTCAAACTATGGTACTTTAAGAAAAATATGAGATAAATGCGGTCAAAGTTGGAAGAAAATAACAAAATTCTTTTTTTTTGCAGAATTGCGCTCGGCGCATTTTTGGAGGGCAATTTATCAAGACGCACGTTTTGATTAATGAAGAGCAAGGAGGACATTTCCCACATGTTCAAAACCGTGAGTCCAAGTCAAAGTGAGGTGATTAGGTGAATCTCAACCATTTTTCACCTAAAATGGAGGGGAGTTTCAACCAACCTATGGTGCTATAAAAGGAAGTCATYCATCCCTCAGCAAATCATCCCTTCCAAGCTTCAATTCATCTTCTTTTAGACGCTTTCTAGTTGTAGAATACGTTTTTAGAGTTTATCTTCATGTTCTAGTTGTTCATTTCTTCATTTTTCACGTTTTTACCCTTCGTAGTGCTTTTAATTCGAGTTCTTACTTCCATTCTTTGTTCATTCTGTTATCTTAAAGTTCTTTAGCGAGTTTCAACTCCCCTCACGCTCGAGAGAGAAGAGGGTCAAGCTAGAACTCCTTGTACGTCTTATTTATTCATTTAAATTCAATGAAAAATACTTTCTTTATGTTTTCATACATTTACTTTCATTGAATTATGTTCTAAATTAGTTATCAACCTCCTTGTGGAATGCCTTAGTCAAATGATTTGATTTTCAACACGCTCGAGATTTTGGCCAGATTGCGCCTGGCACTTTTTTTGGTCGGTTTCTAAAAACTTATCTTTACGTCTTTTTTCCATTTGGCCAGTGGGAACTTGATTTATACACCAAAGCCCAACCTTGGGAAATGTGAGTTAGGTAAAATAATAGGAAACCAATATGGGATGTGACTTAGGAATAAGCGCATAAAATATGGTCCTAGGATAGGCCCTCTGACCCATAATGCAAATGAGTTGGTGGATATTCTCTAGGATTGTAATCACACATAGGAATATGATTTTAGGTTACCCTAGTCTCTGCAGCAACCAAAAGCGGTAGTGAAAGAGTAGAACTCAAATCCTAAGAAAAATCAGGAATTGCACCTGGTGCATTTTCCCAACATAGTGTGTTTTCCATGTTTTGCAGCAAACCTAAGGTAGGAGACAAGGAGGTTGAGTTTCATTAAATGCTTGTTAGTTAAAACCGCAAACAACAACATTTCATCACATTTTTATTCCTTAATCACAATTGCATATTTGAACCATTTCACTGCATTACTTAATTGTGAAAAGCAACAAGTCACTGAGGATTCGACCTTGGATTACTTCTGAGTATTACTTGTGACCGTGTGCGCTTGCACGAGTCTCTAATCTTTTTAAAGATAGAGAAAATCCCAACATGTTTTTGGCCCTGTTGCCGGGGACTTAAGTTTTCAAATCATAATCTTTTCAAGTGAATTGTTCTATTGTGTGATTGTTGCGTACCTCTGTCATTGGATTTAATTGTTATATCTAACCTTTATGGGAGTTGTGTATGAGCAGAGGGTCTGGTTGGTTTGACCTTTAATCCAGAGATTGAAATAACCCTTAAGAGGAAAAGGCGTGAGTAGAGGTTGAGAAAAGAGAAAGAAAGTAAAAAAAAGAAAGAAGTTGAAGAAGAAGAGACCATCAAGATGAATAGAAATCCACAAGATCCTCCACCGCCACAAAATCCACCTGTGAATGGAGATATGGCAGGTGAAGGAATAGCAAACCGAGTAGGAGAAATTCCTAATCCGATCTTTCTAGCAGATAATTGAGATGTAGCCATGCAGAATTATGTCACTCATGTGTTCCACAACCTAAATTCAGGAATAAATAATCCTTTACCCCAAGCCACACAGTTCGAGCTCAAGCCAGTCATGTTTCAGATGTTACAGACGATGGGCCAATTAGGAGGATTGACTAACGAAGATTCTTATGCCCATCTCAAATCCTTTATTGAAATAGCTAATGTATTTCAACTTCCTGGTGTCTTTGAGGATGCGCTAAGATTAAAAATGTTTCTTTTTTCTCTCAGGGATGGTGCAAGGACTTGGCTAAACGCGTTGGAACCAAATTCTATCAACACATGGGCGGAACTGACGGAGACATTTTTGGCAAAGTACCATCTTTGACCAGGAACGCAGACCTTCGAGAGGACATTGTGTCTTTTAGACAGAAGGATAACGAAGCAGTTCAAGAAGCTCGGGAGCATTTTAAGGAGTTACTTAGAAGATCCCCGAGCCATGGATTGCCCGCATGTGTGCAGATTGAATAATTCTATAGAGGATTGGATCGTTCATCAAGGATGATGTTGAACACTGCAGCCAATGGCTCGTTGTTAGAGAAGTCGGTAAATGAGATCGTTGATATCTTGAATAAATGACAGACATTAATGACCAAGGCGAAATAGGAAGGTCATTACCAAAGAAGCAAGTATCAGCCGGAGTCTTTGAGTTAGACACAATAGCTTCAATGCAAGCCCAAATGGCGGCTATGAACGAAATGTTAAAGCAGTTGACAATGGAGAAGGAAACCAAAACCACAATTTCGACGATACCTGAACCCTCTCCTGTTTTACAAATTTCAGATATATCTTGTGTATATTGTGGTGATAACAACTTGTATGAGAACTGTCCAGCTAATCCAGCGTCTATTTTCTATGTAGGTCAAGGTGCCTAGCGGAATTTCAACCCGTATTCAAACACTTACAACCCTCGATGGAGGCACTATCCAAACTTTTCCTGGAGTAACCAAGGAGTAGCTAGTAGTAGTGGACAAGCATCTGCTCAACAATACAAGCAAAACTACACTCCTCCTGGTTTTCCAACTCAACCAGCGTCGCAGCCTCAACAGTACAATCAGCAACGAGGTCAAAATACTACTCAGCAAAGTGGTAGCAACACAAGTTTAGAGGCCATGATGAAAGAGTTCATGACAAGAACTGATGCTGCGATAAGAAGCTTAGAGATGCAAGTGGGGCAAATAGCTAATGATCAAAAATCTGGACCACAAGGTACATTGCCTGGACACACAGAGAACCCGAAGCGAGATCGTGAGGGAAATGAGCACTGTAAGGCGGTTATCACGAGAAGCGGATTAAGTTATGATGGACCCTCACTTCCAGATGAAAGAACTAATACAGTTACACATGTTCCTGCATCCACCTCCAATCCACAACAAGAAGAGAAAGCAGAACCTGTAAGTTCAGAAGAAAAAGGTAAGAAGGCAGAAAAAGGTAAGCAAATAGTGCCCAGCACTACTCCACCGGTAGGTAATATTGAGAGATTCCTCCACTTTTCCCCCAAAGGCTAGTTAAAAAGAATCAGAATAGTCATTTTAAGAAGTTCTTTGAGATTTTAAAACAGTTGCATATAAATATACCTCTCATAGATGCTTTAGAACAAATGCCTACCTACACTAAGTTTTTAAAAGATATCATATCTAGGCATAAGAAGTTAAGTGAGCATGAGATAGTAGCCTTAACAAAGTGTGGTAGTGATGCTCTAGGGAATCCATTGCCTGTTAAATATAAGGACCCAGGTAGTTTCACCATTTGTTACTCAATAGGAGGTAAGAACCTAGGAAGAGCATTGTGTGACTTAGGAGCAAGCATTAATCTTATGCCTCTTTCTGTCTTTAAAGAGTTAAATATAGGAGAAGCTCGTCCCACTACTGTCACTTTACAACTAGCTGATAGATCCATAAAGAAACCGGAAGGAAAAATAGAACATGTGCTTGTTAAAGTTGATAAGTTTATTTTTCCCGCCGATTTCATAATTTTGGATAGTGAAGTAGATCTTGAGGTGCCGATCATTCATGGGAGGCCATTTTTAGCAACTGGAGATACGGTTTTCAATGTTAGGAAAGGAGAGATCACGATGAAGGTCAATGATGAGCAGGTAACCTTCAATGTCCTCGATGCGATGCGTC
>NW_019105087.1:0-10893 GCF_001995035.1 Momordica charantia
AGACATGTAAATTGACATGTCGGACACGTGTCCGGAGTGTGTCCGAACATATCCACATTTGACACGGACACTTTGCCTAAAATGGAGTGTCTGTGCTTCCTAGGTGGTTATCAACTGTTTACACATACGTTCGACTAATCTTTGGGAACTAAAAAATTGCCTTGCAAGGTGTATTAGATTTGGTGGAGTCTCTTATACACTTGAATTTATTGAGAGCATTTATTGTCTGTTTTTTTTTTTAATTTTTATAAGAGCCTTCTGAAACCTTTTCATTCTTGATTTTGGTTAGATTCTGGTGGAGATCATAAACCATGACAATAATAATGCATTGGGTGGCTGCACAAGTTACGTTCAAGACAATGGAACAACAGACAAGGAAGCTACTTCTATTTCTTTAGAGTCTTCTAAGTCAAACTTAATCATTGCAGGAGGCGTGTCTAACAAGGGAGCGTCTAAAACAGAAGTAGTACAAAGCCAGAGTCTGACTTCTTCAATTAGAGAGTCGGATAATACATATGGGCAAAGTGGTGTTAGTACGAGGGGATCTTCTTGTGGTTTAACAGGGTTGTTAAATCTTGGTAATACTTGTTTCATGAATAGTGCGATTCAATGCCTTGTTCACACACCTGAGTTTGCCAGATATTTCCGCGAGGATTATCACCAGGAGATTAACAGGCAGAATCCTTTGGGCATGGTTGTAAGTTTTCATGTGCATTCCAGATTCGTGAAACCTAGAATTATGTTGTTAATGAACTTGTCTGGATTACAAGAGTTTTGTGCATGCAAGTTTTAATTTCACTTCTTAGTTGTGTGAATATTTTTTTTTACTCTTTTTTTCTTGGAGTCATGGCATCGAGTCCCTAATTCCTTCCTCTTTACTCAGCGCACATGCTATGAGTATAAGACAGAATACAAGACAGAATACGAAATTCCTGAAAGAATTAAATTTTAACTTATCTTGAAGAACAGAAGTTCCTCAAGAGCAATGGAAAACCAATTATGGTTTGTTGTTGAGAACACTTTTTTTTTGTTTTTTGTTTTTGTCAAGACATCAAAAAGAGCTTTCGTGCTTCATAGGTTATTTATTATTGTTGTATTGCCTTTTAGGTTGATCATGTCTCTTTGTCACTTGTGTAGTGTGTTCATTGAGTTGTATCTTAATTAGTTTGGACCTAAAGTCTCTGCCTTACTCTTCACCACCATGGAACATTTGGGATCATGAACCTTGCACCATCATGAGCGCTGTACTTGAATAGATGTTAGCAAATTTCTTATTCCAGCTTGCTAGTTATCCTTGTGTTGTTATTTGTTGTCGAATCTTTTTCTATATAGTCCATACCCTGTCATTATCTTTAGGGTTTCTGTTGGGAAATGGTTCAGTTGAACCCTAAAAAACTTTTGAGTGGTGTTCTAGCCACAAGAAATTATTTTGTAATTATAGCCTTCCTCATGATGGTTAATGATTAGAAGGCGTTGCTTGTGTAGCCCTTAGGTGGGGGTTCCCTCTACCCCAGCCCCTAGGTTGTCACCATTTTTGTCTATTAATACTCGGTTTCCCATTTCTCATTAAAAAAAAATGTTGAACGCCCTAAAGCAGGAAAAAAATCCTGACACCCTGTTTGTTTTATCTGTCTCAATTTTTCTAGAAAGTGGTGACAGGTGCCTTGATATTTCTGTTAAATTTTTGGTAATAAATAGTGCTAGGGATTCTAGTTCATGATTGGAAATAATTCCAGTGTACTTTTTGGTAAGGGAGTTTCCATGTTCTGATGCTTTTGCTTAATTGCATTAGAAATTATATCTTTGAAATTTATATACAGCCATTTTTAGTGATATTCATACGGATTCTTGCTAAGCTTTTTGTTATATTTATTCTACTAAATTAGAGTTGCCATAACACAGGGCGAGCTTGCTATGGCATTCGGTGACTTGCTTAGAAAGCTATGGGCTCCTGGACGAACATCTGTTGCCCCTCGTCCATTTAAAGCAAAGCTTGCTCGATTTGCACCCCAATTTAGTGGTTATAATCAGCATGATTCCCAGGTTTATTACTCACGTAATCTTACTGTTTTCACAAATCATTTTATTGGATCAAGAAACCAAGAAGTCTTTTTGCAGGAACTTTTAGCATTTTTGCTTGATGGTCTACATGAAGATCTGAATCGTGTAAAGCACAAACCCTATATTAAGTCTAGAGATGCAGATGGCAGACCCGATGAAGAAGTTGCAGATGAATATTGGGCGAATCACATTGCTCGTAATGACTCCATAATTGTCGACGTCTGCCAAGTGTGTAAAATTACCCATTTCCATTGCAAGTCTAATTACTTTTTGGTTATTATTTTTATAATATGTAATGTGTTAATTATATTATTATTATTTTTTTACAAGTCTCATTTTTAAACCATCATGGGATGACCTAGTGGTCAATAAGGGCCAATGTAAATAGCAAATAGCTTATAGGGAATGAGTTCAAATCATGGTGGCCACCTACCTAGGATTTAATATCCTACAAGTTATCTTGTCAACCAAATGTAGTAGGGTCAGGCGGTTAGCCCGTGATTAGTCGAGGTGCACCGGCCCGGACACACGGATATAAAAAAAAAAAAACTCATTTTCTAAGCATAAAAAATCCATAAGCTTATTGAATTTGAGTTTTCTTCCTGTGTAAAAATGATATATACTTTAAAAAATAGTATATTTTAATAAACGTGTCATTGCCGTGTCCGTGCTCTAGATTTTTTGGACACGACGTGTCACCGTATCTTGTTGTACCCGTGTCTTCTCACGTCCATATCCATGCTTTTTAGCATCAAAGGATTGGGACTCCAGTATGAACTTACCAAGATAAACAGTTCTCCATATCCATGCTTTTTAGCTTCAAAGGATTGGGACTCCAGTATGAACTTACCAAGATAAACAGTTCTCCAAAACACTTCTTGGTTGTTGCGTCACAAACTAGCCTTTTGTTGAGTCTCTAAGTGCGCTTGGTAGACCTACTTTTTTAATCAAGATTAAATCATCGTTAAAGAAAGAAGTGTTAAGGTATCTATAAAAGAATAATTTACCGTAATCCACCTTAAGCTTTTGGCTTGATTGGTGATTTGACATTGTATTAGAACATTCTTGTGTTCGAACTTGTATAACTTTATTTCCTCTCCATTTAATATTCATTACCACTTGTTTGGTTTGTATAAATTTCCAACTCACAAGTGAGACGGAGTGTTAAGGTATCCATAAAAGATTAGATTTAGCGTAACCCATCAGGGTAAGCTTTTGGATTAGATTGGTAATTTAGTAGAAAGTTTCACAACATTTTGGACTATATGACTGCGTTCTTTAGTTGTAGTTTGTAAATTTCGAATTCCTAATCTTTAGGCTCTGTCATCTTTTTTTTTTTTTGGGTTTTTTGGGTTAACAAAATACGAACTTTTCATTGATAGAGTGAAAAGAAAGATTAAAAAGAGTGAAATAGTGAAAGGAAAGCATTAAAATGCATAAACTGAAAGCCTAGAACAGAGTCTAAGTAAGCCAGTTAAACAGAACAAATAAAAGCATCCCAATTGCTAATATAAGAGTAGGGGAATAGTGTGAAAATGACTCAAAAAGGGAACACCAGTGAGATGTTTGAGCTTGGCAGATGTGAGGCAAGCTTTCTATTAAATTAGAGGTATAACGGACAATGCAATGATGCCACATATTAGGCATCTTGCAATCTCATCCATCTCTTTATGAGAAGTCTTTGCTTATAAGTTGAAAAAATTCATGAAACTAGGCTCAACTTTCCTGGATACACGTTTACCTGCCTAATTTACTTTTATTCTATCTTTAATTGTTATGTATTTCTTGACCATTTAAATATCTTGAGTGGTTCATGATCCAAATGTCCGTTTGTATTCTTGATTGATCTTATATCAGAAGCATAACGGACAATGCAATTATGCCACATATTCAGGAATCTTTGGAATTCATGGAAGTTCATAACGTGAACATTATTGAAATGATCAGTGCTATTTTTAGTGATTTTATGTTATATTAGTGGGAGATGCACAAACGATGCTGTGGGTTTCATCATGGTATTGTTGTTAATCAAGAGATGCAGTTGTTTCAGTATAATCATTTATATATTGAAGAGTGAAATTTTGACTTGCTTTGATTGGGCGAATTATCATTTCCAAGGGAATGCATTACGATCCTTTCATTGGGTTTTGAATGAAAAGGATATAAAGGAACGTGAAGTTTTGGATACAGGATAGAGAAAAGAACTCCTTATGTTATCCATTCAGTAAATAGAACAGGATTCTTTTTTATCCATCCTTTTACATCCGTGTGTTTGGCCTTCCTCTTAGTCTCCACAGTTTTATTTTTTGATATTAATATTATTTTGCTTGGGGTTATTGTTCATCTCATTCTCCTGCATTTTTTGTACCTGGCGTACCTTAATTTAAGACCACTTTTAAGTTCATTAATCTGGTTATCCTTTATTTTACAGGGTCAATACAAATCGACTTTGGTCTGTCCAGTGTGCAATAAAGTTTCTGTCACGTTTGACCCCTTCATGTATCTCTCATTACCACTCCAGTCAACTACCACCCGTACCATGACAGCAACTCTTTTTACTAGTGATGGAAGTAAGCTGCCATCAACTTTAACTGTCACTGTACCAAAGCAGGGTCGGTGTAGGGATCTAATCCAGGCACTTAACAGCGCTTGTTTGTTGAAGCACAGTGAGAAGCTCTTGTTGGCGGAGGTTTGCAGCATTTAACTTTATGCATAAATGTGTAACATGTGTATATATAAGTATAGAACTTATTCTGTTTCTTACAGAAGCATGTGTACACCAAAGGTTATGTGAAGTTGGGGCATCAATGATGAAATGTTTGGGGCTTCAATTACTGCTTATTTTTGCTTCACAATTTTATTTATTTACATATTAAACTACACGGGCTTATGTATTGAAGTTTTTGTTTTGTTACTTACATCATTCTATAGCTTGGGAGTATTTTAGTTTTGTTTTCCCAATCATTCAACCTTCACATGTTTATGTTTCACAGTTGTGCCCTAGCAGCTTCGGTTACTTAGTTGTCCTTCTTAATGGAATTTTTTTTATGTGCGCGTGAAGATAATGAATACTGACTAGGAATTGTTTCCTATGATAATGTATAAGAGTGCATAATGGGAGGTGCATACTGACATTGCAAATGTCCCCTATGTAGGTGCGAGACCATTTGATTCACAGGTTCCTAGAAGATCCCTTGATATCATTGTCCACAATAAAAGATGATGACCATATTGCTGCCTACAAGATTCCAAAGTTGACTAAGAATACTAAATATCTTCAATTAGTACATCGGAGACAAGAACAGTATGTGCAATTTCATTATGAATTCATGTTCGCAAAGCTTATTAAATAGATGGCTGTTGTTTATTTCTATCATATCTCATTTTCTTGTCAGGTTGCTCCATGTGATTGAGAATCTCTTTCAATAGGATTTGACAAATTTCTGATTGAGAATCTCTTTCAATAGGATTTGACAAATTTAGAAGTTCGTTAAGGAGGCATATGCTTTTTGAACAAAATACCTAGTGCCATTTTTTTCCCCATTAATTGATGGTCAAAGTATCCTTCACTCCTTGATTTGGTTGGCGGTGGTATTGGTTAAATTAGAAATTACAATGTTAACGTAGGCTGGTCTCATGAATTTCTACTACAGATTGGCTCTCAGAAAAAAGTAGTTGTACTTCCTTAAAGTAGGGTACAATCTTAAATGTTAATTTGCAATTTATATCTTTTATACCAGGGTAACTAGTGATGCCCACGCTATGTCAGGATGGAGACCTTTTGGAACTCCTCTTGTGTCGGTCGTCTCATGTGATGATCCGGTGACGAAGGGCTACATTCAAAGAATAATTAAAAGAGTGCTCTCTCCAATGGCGAAGACTGGGACTTTGATGGATACTGATGTATTTGATTCTAGTGTGTCACATGCAGGAGAAGATCTTCATCCTCGTGACTCTTCTATTGAAACATGCACAGTATCCATATCAAGTTTAATGAACAAGGATGATCCAAAGTCCAAAGGAGCGGAACCTTTTAAATTACCTCTTCAGTTGTTGAATAAAGACAATGTTTGCATTGACCTATCAACTGGAGAGGAATCCGTGCAATTACCCCCATCATCATCAGTCCTGGTGTATATTGATTGGTCTCAAAAGCTTATGAAGAAGTTTGATACTTTTTACCTAGAAAACTTGCCTGAAGTTTTTAAATCTGGGCCTGTGATGAAAAAAGCTCGAACTGAGCCACTCTCCTTGTATTCTTGTTTGGAATCCTTTCTTCGGGAAGAACCACTTGTTCCTGAAGATATGTGGTTAGCTTTTTTATCCTCTCTTCTCTACTTCCTGCTGTGATATACTCATATGACTGAAATAATGTGTGTACAGTATTTTACTTACCGTTGAAAATACGATGAGATGTTTCATTTGCTAGGCGCTTAATAATTTAATGACTAGTCAGATTCAAGATGTATGATATGCTATTTGAACTTTTGGGATGATATTTTGTGCCTCATGTATGTGAATGAAATTGACTGTTCTTTCAGTTCTTATAGAAACTCTGAAGTGCTCTTCACGATTTCATGAAATTGTTTAGTTTTGGCACTTTCCTACTAGAAAATTTAAACAGAACTGCTTGATTCACAGTTCACTTTGATGATTGATAGGTTAATTTAGCTTTTTGGATTTTCAATACTGAAGAGTTTTGTAAATATTATTTTTGTTTATCAATACCGAAGCTCCTGTGTAATCTCCCTAGCCCCCAGGTTCTTTTTGGTGCAATATGATAGTTTCTTATCAAAAGAATAAACTAAAATCAAATGATGATTTTACCATGTATTAGCATTTTATTTTTTGGAAACCTTTCCAATAGGAATGCTAGTGCTAATACTATGTAACTTAAATTTTAGCCATTTTAGCTGGATACGTATTGAACCCTGTCAACACATCCTAGTCTGCCGCTTGTATTATGAGGGACCGTGTAGAGAAATAGTAACAAATTCATGAACTGCTCTGTGATTGGAGTATATATCTTATGTGGTTTATTATTAATGTGTATTAATGAAGGTTCTGCCCTCAATGCAAAGAGCGACGACAAGCCAGTAAAAAGCTTGACCTTTGGCGGCTTCCAGAGGTGTTAGTCATCCATCTTAAAAGATTCTCATACAGCAGGTCGATGAAGCATAAACTAGAAACATTTGTTAACTTTCCGATTCACGACTTTGACTTGACGAATTACGTAGCTAATAAAAATAACTCCCAACGTCAACTGTATGAACTCTATGCTTTAACCAACCATTATGGTGGCATGGGTAGTGGTCACTACACTGCACATATAAAGGTCAGTGGAAATTAGCCAGTTTCTCCTTATAGATTTATAGACACGTATGTTTATTTGTTTATTTTTCAACTTTTGGAGGCCATCCTGATGTGGTTAGGAGAACAACATACCCTTTGATTGATTCTTGGTGCTTAATTTTGCATATTATTTTGTTAACGATATTGCCCTTCCATAAATTGTACATCATATTTGAAGTTTGTCTTGTACTTGAGCTTTCGGGAGCATTCTTGCCTTTTCTCCCTCACTACTGATATATATCATCCTTGCTTCTTACATATTCAATCCTTATTTTGTTCTTTTTTTTCTTTGTCTAGCTTATCGACGAAAACAGGTGGTACAATTTTGATGATAGTCATATATCACTTATAAATGAAGAAGAAGTGAAATCAGCCGCTGCTTATGTCCTCTTTTATCGGCGGGTGAGGACGGAAGATGTATCAGTCAGTAATGGATTACAATGATGTGCCTCAACTCAGAAGTAGATGCTATTGATCTCTGTGCTTATTTTCCTTAAAGAAATGGGATTGCAGGTATGTGTACATCGAAACTTTATTGCATATGTACTCCCCACCCTTGTTCTGGTTTCAATAATTCCAGAAAAGGGTGAAAGTTACAAAAACTATCCACTATAAGTGGCTGTTTAGCATGTGAACCTCAACTTGTGAAGTAATGCCACCCACATGGGGTATTTATTACCCCAATATTTTCATTAAATAAGCATATAAACAGAAATCTTGAAGACTTTTAATCTGAAATCCAATGCTGATAGTGTTTAGGAAGCTTTTATAACAGCGCATGTATGTGTTTTCTTTTCATCTTTATGTCTACTGAATGACTGGAGTATACATAGTTGTACTTGTATCCCTTGAGACATTGAACTGAATTTTGCTTCCTTCCATTGAGTAGAATCCTTACGTTTGGTGAATTTCCGATCCTCATTCTTTTTAAGAGATTGAGAACATATTTTGGATGACTTTTGAAAGTAGTAATTTAAAATGAAATATTATTTTATAACATTTTTGGAAGAAGTAGCGGTGTTATCTAAGGTTGTATTAGGATGAGTTTGATTGATGTCTTTTGGAATGACAAAAAGTACATTTAACTGATTAAAAGCACTTTTCAAAGTTTCTATAGTTTCAATTACCTTAGGGCTTATAAAAAATGATCTTGAAAATCTTTAAAACACTTAAAAGTATTTTAAAGTGCTTTTAAAGAAAATACTCGAAGTGTTTCACCAAAAAGATACTATTTTAAAAAGTCATCTCAACTTCACTCTTAAGTATTCAAAATCACTTTTTAACTGCAAAATCAAATACTTTAGAAGTTTTGAAAGATTCTTTTAATCGGCTAAAAGTATTTTTTACCATAAATCTCAAAAGTTGTACTAATTCTTACTTTCTGGATAGCCTGTCTTGTGTTTAGTGGAGAGTCTCATGGGCATCCCCAATATCTGGTAAAACCCACAGAGGGACTTGAGGCTTGTTTGAATATATATTTTCTTTTTTTCTAGTACAACAAATAGGAATGAGATGATTTGAACTCATGATCTGTTGGTCAGAAACAGATGTCAATTACTAATTACGAACCAAACTCATATTGACAATGCTGTTTGAACTTAGTCCGTAGGCAAACATGGGGATGCAACCAATATGCAAAGATTACATAGGCTTAGATTGCTTGTTATTTTCTAGAAAAATTGTGTAATAGTCAATTCAGCTGAGTCTGAAATATAATCATCTTTTGACATTTTCATGTTTAGACTCTTTTCCTTGTGGGCTTGATTGTTATATATTCTTCTCTCAAATTTGCCCTCACTGTGTAAATGGAATATGTTTATTTGAATTTCAAGATCTTTTAGCTGAATTTTTGGTAGTATTTAATCCTCACATTTATGATTGTGTCATACTGTTTTTTGCCTTTCTTTATTTCAAAATGAGCATATTATTACTTTGAATTTAAAATTATTGTTTCTTTTAATTTAGACTTCCATTTGGAGATAACAATGGTTTGTTCATAACAGCTTTTTTTTTTGCCATTGCCAATTAGCTAATGCTGCGCTTAAATTTTTGTTCACAGCATCATCATATGTACTTTTTCTCTAAATATTGGTCTATTAATTGCAAGGTTTATAATTCGCGTATATGAAATATATAAATTTTTTGTGGGCAAATTTATTTATTATTTTTTTAGAAACTTTTGTGGGCAAATTAAACTAGTAGAAATATGTTGAATTATTATAAAGATTTAACATCATCATTTACTATCTTAAATTGAACGTATTAAAGAACTCACTAGGTATTGCATCATTCATACAAAACCGAGGCACAAAACATTTGTAGGTTTTGTAGAACTGGTAGGCTTAGAAAATGTCTTAAACAATTTCAAATTAGTCGCGTTAAATTAAAGTTTTAACCAAGAGAAAAATTTATAGTACTGATGGATTTGTTCATGTTATAAAAAAATACTTACATATTTTTTGTCAATACGAGTATAGTTCAATAGTATTTGATATGTACTCCTTCCCTTGAGGTTCGAGGTTCAATCTCCTATATCTCTGTACTAAAAAACACTCCTACGAGGTTAAGCACAGGACTTGCAAAAAAACTTGGGAAATCCTTAGGAATGGCTACTCACAGGTTGGCCAAAGTTTTTCTAAATTGCATGACATGGTCAAAGTTGGTTTCCTAGATTTTAGGAGAGGTGTATAATTCTTTATTTATCCCTCTACACATTTCATACCCATATTGTCCTTGCAGTCTTTCTCCATTTTACCCATTCACATTTTATGCCTCTTACATTCCCTTAAATCTCTCATAAACTAGCAATGTTATCGAGTTAATATTGAAACCACCTTAACTACAAAATCTACATAATTCCTAAAATCTTTCCACAAAATTTAAACCAGAAAATCTACCTATATCATACTTAATATTGAAACCACCTTTAACTACAAAATCTATATAATTCCAAAAATCTTTCCACAAAATTTAAACCACCAAATCTACATATATGATTCAAACAAGTTTAAAATGTGTTTAATTTTTTTAAACAAACCTAACTAATTGGTTTGAACATTCTACTATAATCAACAACCTTAAATACAGTGTTTCTTTAATATTCTTACATTTTATTAATCCCCACCCATTTTATTTTTACATTTTTTCAAGAATTAAATCAATCAACGCGGGAACATTATGCGATCATTGTTAGCCACGATTTTAGTTGGGAGGAGCACAACAATTATCAAGGGTTCATTACCAGACACGTTTCAATTCCATTCGATTTCACCCTACAACTCTGTGAATGTATCTCTAGAGATCTTTATTTTCTAGAAGGAAAAAAAATTACAAGTTTAAAGAATGCTTTTAGTAAGCATAAAACAAAATGCATTTCGAAATTTCGGTCTCATGCTCAAAACAAGGTTTGAATCACAGACTTGGATTTAATCAAACAATTCAATTCTGGGTATTTACAGAAACAACTTCAACCCCACCGCT
>NW_019105089.1:0-11000 GCF_001995035.1 Momordica charantia
AGTTTACGCTCTTTATGAATCTCAATCATAGCCATTAATTTTTGGGAGAAAAAAAGAACCAGTGTCAAAAGAGTTATGAATACAATTTTATTTCCATCTTGAATCAAATACTATTTRATTTTTCAATGATCATTGGGAGTAATAGTAGAATAAATAATTTTGAAAAAAGGAGATATATAATTGAATTTTAAAAATTATCATCCAAGTGATACTTTAAAAATATTTTTCCCTTTTCTAATATCATTTTTTTTAATTTGTCAAATATGATCATAACAAAAAAAAAATATATTTGACAATGACGAAAGTAATTTTGGTCATAATCACTTCCAGACACACCCTTACAAACACTTAGAAAACACAAAAACAATACAATCACATTTCTAGATAAAATATTTTCCATTGTTTTTTGTTTCGAAAACAACTTTTACAAATTATCTGTCAAAATAGAGAACTTTTTTCAAACACTACTATCACTATTGATTTGCACAGGGAAAAAAAAACTTCAAAATCGAACACGATTCAATCGATTGGAATCGAACACGATTCAATCGATTGGAATCGAAGAACATGTGTGATTATAGCATATTAAATCACTCATTCACTATATACATAGTCTTCCATAAATAATCACACTTCTAAACAAATATGATGGTTCATCACTCATCCTAAAGTTCACTGCAAACATGATTCTACTTTAGAACAAGATTCTCAATTCCAATAACAACTATATTCTATCAGTGGCAATAAAACTCATCATACTAAAGTGCTTTTGATGCATGTTCAGCTGATTTCATATCCAAGTCCAGTTGATCAAGTTTTGAATAAATCTCAAAGGATTTAGGATGAGTTGCATCACCAGCTGAGAAGACATGAGATTTCTTATCTATCTCAATCCAACTCCACCCTGMACTTTTCCTTACCTTTTCTTGTTGCATCTTTTTTCTAATATCTCCCACCTGACCCCACAAACCAGCTCTAGCATAGATATGAGCAAGTGTAACATAAGGTGCAGCATTACTTGGATCCATCTCAATGAGTCGATATGCGACCTCCCTCCCGAGCTCGACCTCGCCATGAACTTTGCAAGCGCCTAATAAGGAACACCACATGACGTAATTAGATTCGTAAGGCATCTGCTCCAATAATTGCTTGGCTTTTTCTATGTGGCCATTTCTGGCATAGAGATCAATCAAACAAGCATAATGATCGATTTGAGGATCTAATCCGTATTCGCTGCCCATTTTATTGAAATATTCAACTGCCTCATCTAAAAATCCAGCATGATTGCAGGCGGTCAAAACTGCAGTAAAACAGACATGATCTGGCAAGAAACCTTCTTCAATCAACAAAATCTCAAAGAGCTTTAACGCATCTGAGCCTCTRCCACATTGAGCAAAAGCCATGATCATCGAAGTTGACAACACRCTGTTCTTTTCGACCATCTGATTGAATATAAAGAAGGCCTCATCAACACACCCACACTTTGAGTACATATCTATCAAAGAACAGACCACAAACACATTATTTTCTGATCCCATTTTTGTAACTAGAGAGTGCACTTGCCTTCCTTGTTCAAGCACTGTTAGACTCCCACAAGCATTTAAAACACTGGTTAATGTATGATCAGTTGGGCTCAAACTACTAGACCTCATTTCTACAAACARTTTCAATGCCTCTTCCCCATGTAAGTTTTGAGAATACCCTGATATCATAGAATTAAATATGATATTATCCTTCCCTCTTGTCTCATAAAAAAGCAGAGCAGCATCTCCTATTCTTCCTAGTTTTGAGTAACAATCAATAGTGGAGCTAATAACAAAACTGCTAAATGTAAAACCAAATTTGATAACATGAGCATGAAGCAAATTTGCAAGACGAAGCTGAAGATCATCCTCTAGTGTTGGACATGAACTAATAACGGTGGCATAAGTAAAACAGTTGGGTCTACCCTGAGTTACCAACATTTCCTTAAACATGAAGATGGCTTCGCTCCCACGCCCATTTTSGGAAAGTCCAGATATTAWAGAAGTCCAAGAAACTTGATCGTGAGTTCTCATGCCAAAGAAGACTCGTTTTGCATCCACGATGGCATTACATTTGGCRTATAAATCAACCAGTGCACTGTTCAAAAATAAGTTCTCTTCAMATCCAATTTTAACAATCTGGGCGTGAATTTGCAGACCATTAAACAAATTCAGAGTCTTGGCACAAGAATTAAGAGCAGAGCAGAGAGCATACTTTGTCAATTTTGCTCCTAAGYTGCACATCCTGCAAACTTTGACTAATTAATTTGCGTTTTCTTTTACCAAGAAATCCAACTTTACTACCAGCAGCAAGATTAGGGTTATCAAGTTCAAGTTCAACTAATGGAACACTTTGACTAGAATGACCTTTTTTAGAAAACTCAGATGAAGCCATCCAGTGAATTAATAAGATAAAATTAAACCTTCTAAATAAAAACAAACCGAAAATGTCAAGAAACTCAACTAAAAAAATGCAAATCAATGTTGGAATCATGAAACTCRAACTAAGAACATAATCATTAGTACTCCACGTTTCCTCAAGAAAATGCACATCAACATCATCGAATCTCATCGAGTAAACACCCAAAGTAAATACAACATTAAATTTACTTCTTTTTTTTTTTTATATCCATGTGTCCGGACCAGGTTACACGCACCTCGATTATTCACGGGCCAACTGCCTGACCCTACTATATTTGGTTGACAAGGAAACTCGTAGGATATTAAATCCTAAGTAGGTGGCCACCATGGTTTGAACTCATTCCCTCTAAGTCCTTTGCTATTTACATTGGTCTTCATCAACCACTTGGACCATCCCATTATGGTAAATTTACTTTAAAATAAACTAGTTCGAAGCAAAAGCGATGAAATGTTTAGAAATTACTAAATAGAATCTTACTCGTTCACGTTGAGAACTCGTTGGCCTTCGAAGCATCGTGGGTTGCCCGCATCGAGGGTCGTGGCTCTCCCCAACTTTTATTCTTCTCCTCCTAATTTTCCTCTCCCACGTCCCACCCAATCTCCACCCACTTCTWCTCCTCCTAATTTCCTTTTTTCAAATTTTAAAGAATGCACAAATGCTTTTAGTAAGCATAAAACAAAATGCATTTCGAAATTTCRGTCTCATGCTCAAAACAAGGTTTGAATCACAGACTTGGATTTAATCAAACAATTCAATTCTGGGTATTTACAGAAACAACTTCAACCCCACCGCTATCTTACTATTAAACATCTACATTTTCAAAGTCCAACTCCCGCACGCAACTACTCAAGCAATGCCCTCAGTTTCAGACACACTCAGATTATTAGCAGTGCACTCAAATAACAATCGGTATCCAGGGTAATTTCAGAGCAACTAATGAGTTTGGATAATCGTACAAGAAGAAACACCAAACCAAGTGAAATTCGACATATTAACGAACAGCTAGTTCTATACATCYGAGGCTAACCCATTTAGCGCAAGGGAGAAAGGATGGCACCATCCAAACAGCAATAACAAATTTCCATGCTATTTCGATAACTCAGATGTGTAAAATCAGAAATATCAACTTTTGTATACGAGACGTACCGAGCTTCGACGAGGTGAGAGTTGAACTGAGACAAAGGGTGGTCCACTGCGATTTTATAATGAAAGCAGAGGAGGAGGAAGATCCATTAAAGATGGTCGCCGTCGCTGGAGATGGTCGCCGTCGCCGGAGATGGTCGCCTCCGCCGGAGATGGTCGCAGAGAGAGAGAGTGAAGGGGGGGTCGTGAACTCATATTGATCAAAGAGGGGGACGGCACACACAAGTAGGTGTTTTACAAAAGGAATAAAATTCCCATTTCCTAGTGAGAGCGAGGTTAGAATTGGCTCCTCAATCTAAAAATTATATATTATTTAATATCTTATTATTTTTATTTCATTCTCAGACTTGGGTTCATCAAACAACTCAATTCTGGGTCCTCACAGAAACAACTTCAACCCCATCACTATCCTACTACTTTTTTGCCATCGCTATCTTACTATTACACATCTCCATTGGCAACTATTACACATCTCCATTATCAAATGCCACCTCTCGCATGAAACTACTCAAGCACAAGGCACACTCAGATTATTAGCAGTGCACTCAAATAACAATCGGTAGTAGGGTGATTTCTGAGAAACAAATGAGATTCTAACAATGCAGCAAGCGATGGATGTTCATCCCTCTTAGCAACATTCTGGAAATCCCTCCAATAATGGACAATTACAATTAACATTTCAAACAAACAAACAAGAAATTTTTTCATATGCACCAGGCAATCCGAATCCTATAAAAATCTTTAGAAGAAATGCAAGAACAAGGGAAATTAAAGATTACGAGAGTCGATAAGTAGAAATCTGGAAGGGAAGAACATGGGTTTGGATTATCGTACMAGAAGAAACACCAAACCAAGTGTCTAGGGGTGTTTACGGGTTGGGTTGGGTCGGGTTAGGGGGTTTTTTGGGCCCAACCCAACTCCTCCAACTAGCTCCAACTGCAGGATAGCCGCACAATTACTTCATACGATAATTATTAACTATTAATTGGCTACCATAATTGCAGAATAGCCACATACCTACATCTCCTATCATCAAAACTATATGCATGTTTGAATAATTATAAAAGGACGTGATTCATACAATGATTACGATTAAAATTAAAAAGAAAAAAACTTGACATATTAAAATTATACCTCAGTGAATAACCGTTCAATGGCTTATTGATGAGGCACGAGGCTATGAATCCACCACAAAGCTCTAGGTGAAGAACTAATTGAGCAATGTTACAGAAGCAAGTCAATCCATTGTTCCACTATTTTTAGTATCCAATTTCTTAATGAAAAAAGAAAATCTCAATCAAGTCCAAACTTGAACTTAGTAAAAATCAAACTCTCCTAGAACTCATAAATTATTTATGAAGGACATATTTCAACACACATATTATTAGGAATTAATACAAATGATAGATTTCAGAAAACACATCTAGATGAAAAAAGACTACAACTACCRGCGCATAACACGCATTAAAAGAAGCATYTGTTTAATAAAGATGATGAAAATCACCATCTTTTATTATATCACGCTACATACCTTAKTATCAACCTCGGTTTTTTTCTATCTAAAATACATCAAAGAATAAAATAATAAGATAAAGCAGATGTACAAACATAATACAATATACAAGTTAACGGTAGTAAGATAACACTAAACAAAATATAACATCCATGAATAGTGTTTGGAATTAAATGAACATTTACTTCTTTAAATATACAAGTTAATGGKAGTAAGATAACACTTAACAAGTCAAATTAGGAAAAATTGAGTGAGGGAAGACAGCAAACAGAAGCTTGAATGATGGGTCTAAATTTCTGCCTAGTAAAAAACATATTCTCTTAATGTTCCCGAATGTGTTAKGTGATGTTTTATAAATTCAACAATCCATTATGATATGAAGATATGTTGATCCAATCCATCATGCGACAATTCATCATCCAATTCCAAACCAAACATCAAAAAATGTGCTCTCTGGTTAATCTCAAAGTATATAAAAGTTAAAACAACAAGGAGAACAAATTCTGTTAAAAGAAACAGCCAATTAAGAAGAAAAACGTGACCAAATCCRCCTGCCCTCCTAACCATCCCTAGAGCCTCTTTGAGGATTTGAACTTAAATAATAGAGTTTGCAAGAACCAATAATACTTCCAAAATTTCAGCACCCAATAAAAAATACATACCAAAATCTTAGAAGTTTATATGAATAATGAATGAATCTTTGGTAATTAACAAAGAAACACATTGGAACCTACCTTTTGGAGCGTRTGTGCCCTCTTCTTACATCCACTCCCAACATTTTTCTCCTCTAACCCCACTTCCACTCAGATTCCAAAGGCTCCAAACTAACCCAAATTGTAATCACACACCAAAAARTAAAAGAAAAGAAAAGAAAGCCAACCCCCAAACTAGAAATGGAAGTAACGAAATAGAGAGAAAAAAATGAAAGTAGCCCAGATGGAAGTAACCAGAAAGTGATCAAGAAAAAGGGAAAGGCTGTTRCAGACAACAAAAACGTTAAATCAGATCAAAAATCAAAAACCACAGAAGAATGAGCCATCAGAGATTCAAAATTCAGGCTGAAATTTAAACAGGTAACGCTGCAAAGAAAAAAAAAATCAAATCCATCCCACTATCGAATTTACGTTGAACGACCCAACGATTGAGAGTCCTCACCCTGGAGGAAAACTAATGGTGAAAACGAAAATGGTAAAGCATAAAGAAGAAAGATAAACCTTTTAAATTTTGGATAACGACGTCGTTGGATGTTTTTTATTTTTATTTTTGCTAATTTTGAGCTACGCCAAGTCGGAATAAATTAAAGAACTCTCTAATTAAAACGACTACAACAACAAAAATCAATAAAAAAGACTACCATGATTGTTGATGAAAATCTCGTACTTGGATTCAGAAAGCTGAAACCAGAGCCGAAATGATGCAGGAGAAGTTTCTGGGGAAYAGAAACCGGCGATATTTGAGACGACGGCGTGGAGAAGGAAATTAACAGCGGGACAAAACGAATAAGAAATTATGGGAGATGGAGAAGGAAATTAGCAGCGACAAAAACGACGCTGTTTTAGTTTCTTTTTTTATTTATCGTCATAAACAATTTAATAAATTTATATTGCGTTGAAATAATAAAATTTCTTCTGGTTCATTACTCGTTAGTGCACTTAAAATTTCTATCTCCAAATTCAATCCCCATTATGCTCAAATTTTTGCTTTTTTTTTAATATATATTTTCATTTATTCAACTTTTAATAAATTTGTAATACTAATAATAAGTTGAGTATCTCGAGAAGATCCTAGCCGCTCGTTGATTACACGTGTACGGCGCAGAGGTTTTTCCGATCAGCTATAAATAGTCCCGAAATTTCAGGTCAAACCTTAGTTTCCTGAATTTTTGGAGTTCGATCTGAAACCTGCTCGAACCCTTTCTGTAGGTCAGTCACTTTTCCTTRTTCTTATTCTTCTTTCAAACATGGTAGTTTTCTTGTCTTCCCCCTCCAGTAGTGATACCATAGGTAGTGCGGGTCGGACCATAAGTAGTTCGCCMCCCAAACCAAGCGATTCTGGGGAGGTCCTAGCTCGTAGGTTAGAGTCTGAGCTAAATGAAATAGAGAACTTTAGGTTCTCARATGATGGAGAGGATAGTGATACCTCCACTTCGGGCCAGGGTCTGGAGTACCCTTCAAAGATGCCCGAGCACTATCTCGAACTCCTCCGTAAGGGGTTTAAAATTCCGAACGATATCCTTCTTAGGATTCCAGAGGAAGGGGAAAGAGCTGACAATCCCCCAGAGGGATGGGTCACTCTTTATTTAAAGATGTTTGAGTACGGCCTCAGACTTCCCCTTCATCCCTTTGCCCATGAGTTTTTAAACCGAACTGGACTGTCTCTTGCTCAAGTGGCCCTCAATGGGTGGGGTGTCATTTTTGCTTTAGCCATTCTTTTTTGGTTGCGAGCTCGGGACGAGGATGAGGTCGAGCTGCTAAGCGTTGACCAACTTCTTGGGTGTTTTGAGGCCAAGAGGATAGCTAAAAAACCAGGTCGGTACTATATGTGCGCGAGGAAGGGCGCGGGTGGCATAGTCAAGGGGCCGACCTCCATCAAGGGATGGGTAGGTAAATGGTTCTTTGCCTCARGTGAATGGCTAGYAAATGACGAGTCAGGTCATCCCTTCTTTGATGTGCCTGTTAGGTTTGGGAACCTAGGTATGAGGTCGTTGCGTTTACCTCTTTAAATTTTTCCATTCTTCCCTTTTCATGTCTAACTTGAATCTTTTTTGTCTTGTGCAGTGTCGATCAAACCAATCCCTGAGCTTACACAAGCCTCTTTCGACACCCTCAAATTTTACAAAGATCACTTCCTTAGAGGTCGRAAGATCGGAACTTYGGTGACCGAYAAGCTGCTTCTGGAATCTGGGTTGTTAGACTACAACCCCTTAGTGCGCCCGGTTGAAGCTTCAAGGCCAAATTCCGAGCWCGGTAAGCCGTGCTCGATCTCGACTTCAATCTCAATTTTTTAAGTTTTCATTTCTRACTTTCCGTTTTATTCGTATTGCAGCCATGGTGTGTGGATTCACGAGCARCGTGAAACGTAAGTCTAAGGGTCGTGCTCACGCCCTTAAGACAGTTCAAAGCTCTGATCCAGTGACTCCCGCTGTGGACCAACCTGCAGCTCAGGACCAGGCTGGGCCATCAACTGAAGTTCCAACTCCGGTGATCGACTTGGATTCTACTGGGGAGCGCTCCAGGGAGAAGCGCTCGAGGAGCGAGTCTGAAGCGTTGGACGTGTCACCTCTCCGCGAAGTGAGAGAGGGTTCTCCTTTGAAGAGAAGGAAGAAAAAGAAGAAAGCCACCTCCTTCTTGGAGGTTGGACCTCGTGGCCCCCTGCCCTCAAGCCACGCCGACCTGGTAGATGACTCGACAGCTCGGATGGGGGGGACATCCGACGTGAAGATGCGGTTTAGAACGGAACCGTCAAGCTCCGGGGTGAAAGACCAGGTGTCACGCGTCTCGGCTGCCTGCTTGGATCGCTGTCTCAGAAGAGCATYCAAGTTTGTAAGCGATCTTGGGTCCGTACTGCAACGGACAATCGATCATRCTGTCGAGGTAAAATATACTTCTGAACTTTGTTTTTAATTTCTTAACTTGCGATTTAGTCTAACATATGTTTGCCTTCTGCGCTCTACAGGCGTTCACTGCCTCCATCCATTMAGCGATCATGATCAAAGCCGAGCTGGATGGAAGGGAGGCCTTGGCAGCGAAAGAGAGGGARAATTCTTYTRCTGCCTTGGAGGCTGTCACTACGCTCAAGGGCGAGCTGCTGAAGGCTCGGAGCRAGGTGAACATACTGAGGGCCGAGGTTGAAGCCAARGCCGAGCTGCTGAAGAGGGAGGATGAGAGGCATAAGGCCCACCTCCGAGCTGCCCACGCCATCACCAAAGGGCTGGAGAAGGAAAAGTTCMAACTCSTTAAGGAGAAGGACGACATGCTCCAGGCCCTTGAAGGGAAGGACGCTGCAATTGGGCGTCTCAATGCTGAACTGAAGGCGGAGAATGAGCGCCTCGCCAACRGAGCACTCCTTGAAGCGGCCTTCAGGCAACACCCAGATTTTGATGGGTTTGCCAAAGACTTCAGCGATGCAGGCTTCAAATTTCTGATGAAGGGCATCACTGCTGACATGCCGCACCTCCAGGTCGACCTCGGCGATCTGAAGAAGAGGTACGCGGAGAAATGGGCTYCTGGGCCTAACAGCACTCCAGGTCCTGCATCCCTGGTGGACAAGTATGTYAGAGATCTAGACTCTGACTACTCCGACCTRGATGAAGACGAGGCCCCAAGTCAGGAGCCTACTGAGGTCGGCACTACCCAGRAGGGAGCTCCTTCTCAGCAGAACGGATCWCAGGAGGTCAACCTTCTRRGCTCTCAAGGCGAGCTGTCCTCCCACCTCGGAAGTAGCTGAGGCTCTCTTTTCTTATTTCTTTTGTAAGTTTTTTGGGCAGAGCTGCAAGGTATATAAGCATTGGCTCTGTCCTTTTAATCAATGAAATCGTYTTTCTCCACTTCTGTTMTTTTACTGCTTTTTCCTTAATCTTTTTAAACTTGCTTTTGTAAGCTGGAACTGATCTATGTATAATTTCCATGTCGCACCTCTTAACTCGTAAGTTTGAAGGATTGAGCGTGAGATACTTTTTCACATCGCACCCTTAAGGTTTGAATCTGAGTTTCTTTAAYTGGTCCTTAATATTTCTCTTCGAACTCAGAAGTCCAGAAGATAATACTAAGCAACAATTTGAACTTCCTACATCGCACCTTTAACTTGAACGTTTAAAGGGTTGAATTTTTAGTCCATAATTAGTATTCACATCGCACCTCGAACCCGTAGGTTTAGAGGACCGAATTTCCTGAACCTTCAACATCGCACCTTTAACTTGAACGTTTAAAGGGTTGAATTTTTGGTTCGTAATTGATTTTGACATCGCACCTCGAACCCGTGGGTTCTGAGGATCGAATTTGATTAATTTTTGCCCWTACCTTGCCGATTTTAAGTCTTATGGGAGTCCGTGGCCCCATTTAATTTCTAATCGAACTCGGAGTTATGAAATTAAATCACTCCATTTATTAAAAGTTCCGCCCCTTGAAAATTTTTACAAGCCCCTTTTAGGACTATTTTGACATTTCAGGGGTAATAGCGCTTCAAGTGCTTCGMGTTCCATGGATACACAAACACTCTTCCTTCCAGGTCAGCTAGCATATAAGTTCCAGGTCGGACTATGCCTTTGACCTCGAACGGTCCCTCCCAACTTGGGTCAAGGGTGCCCACATGACTCTRGACTCTCYTTAAGACCAAATGTCCAACTTGAAAGCTTCGAGGTCAAACTCGGGCATTGTAATGTCTGGCCATTCTGTTCTGATACTCTGCTAGGCGCAGCTGAGCCATTTCCCTCTTTTCTTCCAATAAGTCCAGGTTAAGGAGTAGCTCTTCTTCGTTCTTCGCTGGCTCGTATTGCTCTACCCTGTCTSTTGGTATGCCGATCTCGACTGGTACAACAGCTTCGGAGCCAAAGGCTAGYGAGAACGGAGTTTCACCGGTTGACTCTCTCGGGGTGGTTCAATATGACCATAATACTTCAGGCAGCTCCTCGGCCCATCTTCCCTTTCTGGAATCCAGTCTTATCTTGAGGCCTCGTTTTATGATTTTGTTTATCGCCTCAACCTGCCCATTTGACTTTGGATGCGCAGGGGACGAGCTGAGGTGGCTTATGCCCAACTTTCTGCAAAAGTCCTTGAACTTTGCATTGTCGAATTGCTTTCCGTTGTCTGTCACAATGGCGTTCGGTATGCCGAAACGGCATACGATGCTTGACCATATAAAAGATGTGATCCTGGACTCCGTGATGTGGGATAACGCCTCG
>NW_019105091.1:0-10567 GCF_001995035.1 Momordica charantia
CAAAGTTGAATTAAAAAAAAAGAGAATACTAAAAATCTAGCCACAAAAATGTTCAAATCCAACTATGAAAATACTCAAACTTTAATAAATAAATAAATATATATATATTGAAAAATTTGTTCAACTAAATAAGAGCCACAATGTTGATTCAAGCATAACCAAAGGTTTAAAAGGTATGATGTCGGTCAAAGTGAGCATCGTTTAGCGATAATTGACATGTATCTCCAACCAAGAGACTGTGAATTCGATATCCCACCCCTAAAAAAAAAGTATGATGTGGATAGATCAATTATTAATGATGAAAAAAATCACCACTCAACCCGACCTCCCGCTCTGATACCAAGGATGAACAAACGACCATTCAACTCATCAGCTTATATATATATATATATATATATATAAAATGTCGATAAAAATATTAATAAAATGTCGGAGATACATGTTAATTCTTTTATGGATATCTAACATTAATTTTGTGAAATGTCAATAAAAATATTAATAAAATGTTGATGTTGATGGATATTTATAGAAAATTATAAAAATAACAAATATGTAAATTAACAAATAAATATTTTACCATGTCGATATCAGTGATATTTTGTTGATGTTTTTTTATCAAATTTGTTCCAATACTATGGAAATGTCGATTAGCCCCTTATGTCAATGTTGAACCCATAAACATATGAAATTGTCGACACGTCGACAAAAATTTAATATCCTAAACATAATTCAACCGAGTTAATGCAATGCACTATAAGATTCTCCTAAACGTTAGAGGTTCGAACCGAATCCTTTCTAATGGGACATGGATTGAAATGAAGAAAAAAGAAAAGTAAAATGAAAAAGAGAAGGGAGAAAAGAAAGAAAGAAATAGAAAGTGGGATGGAAGATGAGTTGGGAAATGTAGCAATAATTGGGGGCAAGAGGGAAATATGATGGGGCCTTATCTGCAAAAACCACAACCATTTGCACATGCCATCACCCAAAACAAGACCTGAACTTGGATTGGATATCTCCCACTGACAAACACCCAAGCAATTGTCTTGTCTCATAAGATTTCACAATCTTCAACACTTGTCCCCACCCAACCATTTTTACATTATTCTCCCTCTTTCCAATTTGGTCCTTTTATCTTTTATATTTTTCAATTATACCCTTCATGGCCCTAAATATTCAAATTTGTTAGGATAAACTTACGGGACATGATACTTAGAGAGGCTGGATCGATCCAGTAGGTTGGAATGAGGAATTTGAAACTTTGCTCTCTTAAGTGGAAATTTGATGCTTTGGTCCTTGAGTTTTCGAACTAGGTTTAAATGGTCCCTCAACTAACGCCTCTATTAGATATCTTACAAAAAAAGCTGATTGGATCGGCATGACATATTTGAGTTGGAAAATATCATTCATCATGTGGATATTTACTCGCATGCACTAGATGTTAAGTCATTGGGTAGCGCAATATTGAATAAAATAAGTATGCGATGAAACCTCAATACATTCACGTGGAATATAACACGGCACTGATCACTATATATTATTGGTCATTGTGCAGCATGATCAAATAATTTAGTAATGCAATCATAAAATCTTAGAACGTAAGGTTGTGTTGGTCCTCCATGCGAGCATTTACAGATGCCATTTATAAACTTTAGACCGTATATAGTCTAACACGATCTTATCTTCCATGACAGGTTAGAGTTTGTGATTGTGCCGCTAAGTTATCTGATTTTGCTACACGATAGCAAAAAATGTTCATTGATCGCGTGAGTTATCAGTGTGATATTACATTCCACATGGATGCATCAAAGTTTCATGATGTTCATATTTTATTCAATTGCGCCACATTGATAGGCATAGCGCCACGGAGAGAGGTGAATAGACGCAACGAATGATATTTTCCAACTCGGATATGTTCATTGAGAGACCATTTAAACATTTTCTAAAAATTCATAGACCAAAATGTGCATGGCTTTTAAAACATAGGGACCAAAGTGACTTATAAAGTGTAAACTCAAGGACCAAAAAGGGTTTTTTTTCCCAAAATTTTTGTAATTAACATCTAAAACGAAAATTATTATATATGTTTCACTTTTAGCAGAGGGATAAAAAATTGGATCTTCGATCTCTAGAAACATAGCAAGATACCTTAACAAGTGAGCCAATGTTAGGTTGGCACGAAAGTTTTTTGTGTTATACCGTAATATTTCAATCTTAGTTTTATAACTTGAATTAACAATGCGAAGCAAAAATCTCATTTTCATTGTTTTTTAATTACATAACTTCTAGTAAAATAATAACACTTCGATCATTAAAAAAAAATCATATTCATTTGCTTACATGACATTGGTACTCAAGCATATGATATTTATAGAATTGTATTTATAATTTTTAATAATTGAGAAATATTTTATGGTCCAAAACCATTCTTGAAGTGATTCAAAGACAGATATGATTTAATATCAATAATTTCACTCAAATAGGGAAAAGGGTCAAAGAAGTGTTCCCCACCAACACAGACCTCTTTGTAAGAACCATTGAATACTAAAAAATAGGTTTGCTGTCCTTTTGAATTTGATTCATTTTAGTCATTGTATTTTCAAACAATGACTATTTTAATCTGTATTTGCAAAATTAAACATAAACTTTATACATAATGGAAATCTTTTAATTCAAATTTATAGTTGCATTTCAAGAAATTAGTGAGTAAAGTGATAATAAAATTTTTATGGAAAGAAATGAGATAAAGAATCAAATCGAAGGACCAAGATGATCACTTTTAAAAAATACAGACATCAAAATGGATACTTCAGAAATATAGATACCAAAATAATATATGAACTTAAAAGAATAATTAGGAATATAATATAATTGAGATTAAATATTATAAAAATAGTAGCTAAAACAATAATTATATATACATGGTGGATCACAAACATATGAATATTCAAAAAGTCTACTTCATCTAAAAAATTATGTTAACCCAATTTAAATAGGGAGCCTACTCCCAACCCTACACCATTTAATATAGTCACAAAATTTATTAAACATTTAAATCTAGAATTGATCACAAAGATATTCAAATAAAATGTTGGTTGATTAAAAACATTAAACTAAAAGGAGATGAAAAATTATTTGGGAGTTTATGAGAAAACTGGATACTTGTATTCGTGTTGAGCCTTCTCTTAGAAGGCTACTTATTTAGTATATTTTGAGAAATTTTTAATCGGTGGTAATTCATATTGTTATATTTATAAATATAGTAAAATAAAAATATTTCATATGATTCCTTTTTTACCCTCGTACATTATTCATTTATGTTTATTGGTGAGAGATGAATTGTCATATTGGTAAATATAGTAGCAGAAATTTTTTTAATGTGATTCCTCTTTTACCCTCGTACATTATTTATTTACATTTATCGGTGAGAGACTATGTCATTGATACACATCCATCACGGATATAATTTATCATTAGATCGGAGGTTCAAAGCCCCGATTACCCCCAATTTGTTGTACGAGAAAAAAATGTTTTGAGATTAAAGATAAAATAGCTTGAGGCCTATGCATTCCTATATGTCATCCATTAATTTGATGTCAATTCAACCTCAATGTTGGCTAAAATTTAACCCAGACAGAAATTTGTCACTACCAAACAAAGAAATAGCAAGTATTTCCTTAAACAAGAAAATTGTTAATGGCACAACAATTATTCTATACAACTCTACAAATATGATCTACGAGACCCATTTTCTAAATTCCAACTTTGAAGTTCAATTTAAAATAGGAATACAATTCAAAAATCATGATCGATCGAAGAGAAATATCAAGAATATTGTCACCTGTTCATTAGTTAGAGTAGCTAACACCAATATTTTCCATGCTCAGAATTGAATAACTCTAATCCTAAAAATAGGCTAAGTTATGCATTATCATTATTCCTAGGTAGCATTAATATTGCACAGACAAGGTATAAAAATATAGAGTTCTACTTAAATCCACAAGCTCACCTGGGCACCTTCAATGTCCAAATTACCATTTCAATCAATAAGATTTGCCTATTCTCAGCAACCAATGTGTAGAGGTGCATAGTCAAGCTCTAGGTTCCTACAAAAAAACCGAGCAGGTACCACGAACAACTGAATGAGAATGAAAATAATGCAGGTAATACCGTTATTACGTGAAGGGGGTAAAGAAATAAGAAGAAACAAAAGTAGATTGCAAAAGTTACCCCATACTTGAAGTCTTGTGATTAGTCTTACATTATCCTTTTGAAATCATAAATATTTTACCCTTTTTAATTCTATGGCCAAATATAGGTTTTAGTCCGGAGTGTTTTCAATATAGTCCCCAGTGTAAGTTCGAGGCTAATTTCTCATCTAAATTTGTCCCGAGTGTAAGTTCATCATCAACCAATTTTAACATTCACAACAGTGAGGGTATAATTGAAAAATGTTAAAACAGAATGAACTAAATTTAAACTTTTTCAACAATAGAGACTAGAATGAAAAACACTATAACGTTAGGGATTAAAACATATATTTAGCTTAATTTACACATTTTTCTCTCTAAACTAAACTTTCTTATTTCAACCAACGAAAATGCAGATGCGGCACATCAAAATTGCAGAAGTTACCCCAACATCCTATCCAAGTGTAAGTATTACTTCAATTAGATGAAAAAGTTAAGCCTAGAATAGAAGGTACAGTTCTGTAAAGTGTAAGATTTATTATTATTTTTTTAAGATAAGAAACCAAACTTTCGTTGAACTATAAAGTGTAAGTATATATAATTTTGTCGGCCTAGTTCAACTAGTTAAGACATTACATACCAGTCTTAAAAGTAAGAAATTCTCACCCCTACAGCGTTGTAAAAAAAATTGGTATGTAATTTCAATTAAAGAATGTAGATATATTATTTGCATGGATGCTAAATCTGAAGTGTAAAGGTAAATATAAAGTTTTGAAATTCACCTCTTATAAATCACATTGAGGTTATTATTTCGCCATGTAATATGGATACCCGCCCATTCCAGCAGGTGCAGTCGGGTGAAGTCCGGGAGCCTCTTTCACTCCAATCGCTTGATGAGGGTATGGCATTTGGGGTTGGCCCGCATACGAAGCGTGTGCAGCCGTAGGACTAGGATACGAAGCAGGATATGCAGGAGCTTGGGGATAAGTATAGCCAACAGGGGCAACAATGCCGTGTGATTTTCCGGGTTGAGGATATCCCGCTGCTACTGGATATGGCATGGAAGGAATGGCTGGGGATACTTGAGCCTGCACCATCTTGCTCCTGTGGGAATCGGCAAGCTTCACAATGATGTTCCTTCCCTACAAAGAGTCAAAACATCATAGAAATGCTTACATATGGAAACAGACTTACAGAGAATGTCAAAGATTCTAAACGGACAAATTTTACTCCATATCTTAAGTAAAGAGAGGAAAGTTTTTCAATTCTTTTCAATATGCAAAATAAAGAGGCTTATTTAGAATCTTAAAAATTCGATACTCAATTGCCATACACGTTTCTTATTATGTTGTTAAATTTAACTAGAAGAATGAGTCAACTGTCGCCCAAGTTGCACTACAAAGGATTTGCTGAACAGCTTTAATAGTATGATATGAAACAAAGGAAAAGTGAACTCTAAAGAACTTTACATATTTGTATACATAATACATCAGTAATATATTATCCTTTTCATTGAAGGTTACAAGTTATTTGCAATATTTTGACATATGGACAAGAACATTTCTAGTTTGGCTCTTGAACTTGATTGTGAACATTCTTCATTTCTACACAATCCGCTTTTGTTTGTTCCCCCTCTAGAATATTATTTTCAGTTTACCCCCTTCCCCTTTCAAAAATAAAAATAAAATTGATTCTAATAATTCCACATTTAATCTAAATGATTGCTTATGCTTAATTAGAACTCCTTTAAGACTTCATACATCCTCGGCAGATGAGTTAAACTAAACCAAATATTTTTCTACCAGTTCAAAATCATATAATTCTAAGTTTTAATTATGGCCATTTTCCTTATATTATGACTTAACAAATAATTAGAGCATTTCTAAGCATTCAAATAACTGGAATCTTCCATTCTGAAGAGTTATTAGTAAAATTCAACAAACTATCTATTTCACAAAGTTAATCATAAAGCTCATTACTAGCTCACCCCAAAGGTCTTGTCTGGATCATCTATTGCCTTCTTTGCAGCCTCTACTGTCGTATAGGTAACAAATCCAAACCCTCTACAGAAACAAACTGTGCAAATTATTACATAGGTGCAGCATTTGTGGATCTCCAACAAGTTATAGACATCAACAGCAAAAAGTCCCAATGAAATGGGAGGAGAATGTTACTAACCGTGATTCATTTGTATCCTTATCATAAGCAACCGAACCTTCTTCTATATCACCATACCTTCCGAAGAAATTCAGCAACACTTCACTTGAAATATCTGGTGATAAACCTCCAATGTAGAGCTTCCTCTGTGCTAAATCTGGCGTTGTACTTGATCCGGTTAGACCCTCGCAAGCCAGATTGCAGACAGCCATGCGACCCTAGAATTAAGAAGGATTAATCAAATAAAAAATATTCAGTTCTCTTGGAATCTTAAATATCTTATAAAACCACCACCGGCTATGATGAGGTGGAATGAAGAGGTGATTGTGTTAATTGAAAGTCTGTATGCTTGCAGGTGGATAGCCCATCTATCAACTACCCTTAATAATCTCCTTTAAAGGCATAGCATAGATCTTGTTCAAGTTATGAATTACATGTCATGTATAAGAGTTAGTTAAGTTTAAATCTTTATAAAAGTTATGTTGATCACATATTACGATCCAAAAAGCAAAAAGAATACTTCTCCATTAACCCTAAGCCAGAAGCTAACATCCTATGAACAAAGAAATGATCGAGAAAAGGAGTGCTTGTTCACAAAACATAATACAAAAATGTCTAAACTCTAAAAAAGAAGAGATCGCATTATTCATTTTATTCCTAATAAAAGATATACAAATTGCTTCATCCCATCCCAACTAGTCTCACGCACATTTAACTCCTTCAAAAAGTAACCAGATCAAACAGAAAATATTTCCACAACATTTGCAAGGGGTAAGTGCTTGCCTCAATAATTTTGCTAGGAGCTTTTAAAGCAGCTTTAGTTGACTCCATGTGCTTGTAAGTAATGAAACCATATCCACGGGACTTTCCTGTTGCTTTGTCATAGATAACAGCTCCTTCTTCAATTTCACCATGCACGCTAAATGCCTGAACATCAATATAATTGTCACAACTTTATTAAGGAAAAGAGAGAGAGAGAGAGAGAGAGAGAGAGAACACTGTTCATTGTAGATAGAAGCCAAGGAAAAAAAATTGATTAAACAAGTGATTCAAAGATTTAATGTTCCAGGTCTAGGCACAGATAGAGTCTAGAGAACATTCCCAAACATGACAGGCAAAACACAAGCAACAACCAATTGCACTCACAGCACACAATGTTTCTGAACTGGTATTCCAGGCCAAGCCACGAACAAAAAGCTTTCGATTGACAGGATCTGCACTGGCAACACTTTTTATTTCTTCTGCAATGGAAGGATACTGGGACCCTCTTTATGCCTCAACATGCAATGAAAATAAACACACATTCACCATGTCAATCACACAGGATACAATTGGAGCAACACCCTTGTGATTTCCGCTGTGTATACCCACAAAAATGTGTCCTTACTATGGTTTTAGTAATGGAATTTACTTTCAAAAGAAACCTTTAATTTTGAGAACTATAAATATAAGAATTTTCTCAAACAAATAGCTTTGAATTTGAATTTTTTTATGAGTATTGAACTTATATAAGTTTATCTTCCTTCTAAAATAGTGTCTTAGATAAGTATCCTAAGACAAATCTGAATTTGGTTTGAAATACCTTTATGATAACATTTTGAACGGTGTTGATATGAGAAATCTAAGATGTGACACACTGTTTGACAAAACAAAGCAAATCATCCAAACATGCTAGATGAAATTGTAATATATCAATATTGTGCATGTTCATGAGGAATAAATAAAATATTTCTTAGAGGCTGGGAAATGTGGCTTTAAGAATTAAAGCTTGCTTCGCTAATAATTTTGTTAGCAGGCCAACTTCCATGCTAACGCTTAGAACAAAACACCCATTTGGATCGCCCTAGTTGTAAAGATTTGGAATGTTCAGAGATGCCCTCTAAAGTCCTAGGCTCAAGCTACAGATAGAAAACTTAATAAAACTTGTGCTCTCTTAGAGTTGGCTTTGGAGATAGTAAGAGTGGGCCATCAGCAAAATGCAAGGTGCGGAAAAAATGCTTAGAAGAAAGCCTTTTTCAATCCCATCAATGTATTGAGACTAAACTTCAATCACAACTCAATCATTGGGAGCTGCAAGTTCTAATATTTCTGAAATATAACAAACTCCTGAACAAAAACATTGAATTCTTTATCGATCACAATAACAGCTTCAGAAAAGGTTAAACCCCTAGCATCTACGATATGACAGTTTCAAAGCTTGGGAAGGTGTCTACTAGTTTTGAAATTATAAATGGGCAAGCTGTTTACTGGTGCTTTTACAGTGGGAATGCCTCATACATCTAGGCACCAATTAGATTCAGAACAGAACATCCGCAGCATTGGCATCCACATAAATGAGTTAAACTTGGATGATAGGAGTGTCCTTAACCCCATATCTCATCAAATAGCGTTTGCCCATGAAACAGAAGGACACAAGCAGTGGAGAAATAGAAGAAGAACTAAGAAAGTAAAACGGTACGAGCATTCTTGAAAAGAAAGAAGAAGAAGAGGAGGAAACTGCAAATGGAAGTCTCGTTTTAATCAAGAAAAAGGTAGAAGGAGACGCACAGTCTGGCGAGGAGATCGACGAGTTGTGGCTTGGGAAGCGGTTCCAGTAGAGAGCGCAGATGTTCCACCGACGAGAATTCGCAGTTGGCGACGGTCTCCTCCAGCTTCCTCTTCTTCAAATCCTCCATTTTTGTGTAGGTTATCCAACACCGTTGGCGCAGAGTTGAGACTGAGAATGGACTGTGAAGCTGAGCCCTCGTGGGAACCGGACCGGACAGAGGCCTTAGGGCTTATTTGGCATTGTAGATGCTTTATATATATATATATATATATATATATATATATAAACAAATTGGGGCCTTGGGCAAAGGTTGGAACTTCCGACCTTAATGACTAAAGCGAGTATAGTTCAGTGTTAATTAGTATGTATCTCCAATCAAGGGGTTATGAACTCGGGTGGATCTATCGAAATGAAAGAGGGAAAATGGTTAGGTCGGGGTGCAAACCAATCTCTAGAGAGTGAAGAGTTACTTACTTGGAGCTGATGACAATTCGTGATGACAATTCGTGATGGCCTAGAAACAATGGCCAATGAGGACACTGAACTGATTAATCTAGAGTTGGATTCCACGGAGGATGTTCAACTTCTCCTAGGCCATATGGATGTTTTCACATAAATTACTTGGCTTCCGAAGGATTTCAAGAATTGTGAAGCGGAAAGCGACTTGGATCGATTCAACATGTCAAGAGAAACTCAAATTCTTTAGCTCATGATATTGTTCGTTTTGCGATGGAAGAGGGGTTAGAGATGGAGTGGTCGTCAAATCTCCCTCTTTGGTTATCGAGACTTGTAGACTCTGATTTTTCTAAGTTTTGTTTATCTATATGTAGTATTGAACAAAAAGAAAAGGTTGTGAGTTCAATTTTCAACCTCAATGAAATGAGAAAATGTCAATTATCGCTAAGTTGTACTAATGTCATGTAGCTCATAGATTATTAAATTTCAAGAATCACATTGACACATACTCAAAACTTTAAAAACTAGCTGAAGCGAGCATAGTTCAATGATACTTGACATATATCTCTAACCAAGTGGTTGGGAGTTCGATCCTCCACCCCACATGTTGTATTAAAAAAAACTTTAGAGAACAAACGTGTTCATTTTTTGAAATTTCATAGACCAAATAGACACTCTAAATCTTATGGACCAAAAGTATAGTTTATGCGTTGTTTATACACGTCGAAGGAAAACATTATTTTAAACTTTGATTATTTGTATTTATCAATTGATTTTCTTTTATTGGGACTTGGATCGTGTGTTAGCACCAATATGTTATTTGAACCATACATACCACCAACGTGTCATATGAACTATACAATATGAGAAATGGTATGACGGAGATGCAATTGTGGATTTTCTTAATTAAGTGATGAAAAGTTCTATTATTCTTATTTTATTACGGTAAATCTTTAGTTATTTAGTACGGATATGAAGTGTTCATGTCAAATACGAATTCGTCTAGATACACTATGGACACATGTTTGACACATCAATTTAAGTCTCCGAATTTTAAAACTAAGAAAATGTTTAGCCCACTTTTGCAAAAAAAATAATAATAAAAAAAACAAAAAACAAAACAAAATGCCCAGCCCAGTCCAGCCCAATTTTAGAAGCCCATAAATAGAAAAGAAAGAAACATTAAAAAAATAATAATAATAAAACTAAAAAACGATGG
>NW_019105092.1:0-10454 GCF_001995035.1 Momordica charantia
GCACTTGGGCAAGCAGCACGTGCAAGGCCATGCGCGGTGAGGCTAAAAGGGTTGAGGCGCGCACGGTAGGGGGCGTGCTGTGAGGTTCTCGCGGCATGGTGTACGCGGTGGCGTGCGTGCGGGTGACCTATGTGTATGGCAAGACATGCCCTTGCCATGGGTTCTTCGCTTGGCCTGACTTCGATGAGGCACTTGTTTTGGACCTTAGTGTCGTCATTCTCTTCTCTTGTATGGAGCAAATCCGGTGTTGTACATATTTCTCCATGGCTCCTTGAAGTTTTTTGGCCCGAGCTCTCGTAATTAATTCTTGAGATAAGCTAGTTGGCTTTATGATCACATCAGTACCTGATAGAGATTCCTTATCAACCAGTGTACGGTGGAGCCCCCCGAGTGACAACAACTTGAAGATGAATACAATGGCGGCAATAAGAACCTATTTGAAGCGAATTGGCGTAGGTGCGATTATCAGAGACATAAAAGGGGATGTGTACCTGTCTTTCTTGGCCAATTATCAGGGTCTGGTTAGTCTTGAGGAGGCGGAGGCTTTGGCAATCCAGGAGAGTACAGTGATGGCTATCAAAATGTGGTTCACTCAGCTATACGTGGAGGCTCACTTCATGCACGTCTTCAACCTGATTCGAGGAAACAACAACGATCGTAGCCAGTTAGGCCTTTTGGTGTCTAAAATTATCGATCTTTCAAAGTAGTCGAGGGAATTAGCTTTACTCACTGTCAACGAGAAGGAAGTAAACCAGCTCACGAAGCGACAAAGGCGACACTGGATGAAGATCTCACAAGAATTTGGTTAGAGGAAGCTCCCCCTTCGTTGCTTCGATTTCTCAACGAGGATCTAGGGCTTTTTTTGAATCCGGACGTACAGTCTATTTAATTTATGCTTTCTTTTGTTTTTTGCTTTTATGTATTTTCAGTAAAAAAAAATATATAGTTTAATTGATTAAGCTGATTTGATTAAATTATTACATTTTTATATGACATTATTATTTCATATTATAATATTATATTATTAATAATACAATATCATATAAAACTAGAAAGGCATAATATTTAAATGTTATCTATTTTCAATTTTTGTGAACATCCCGACAATAAATAATTGGGTTTCAAACATCGGAACAATTTACATACAACAATTTAGAATCAAATTGGTTTCAAAGGCAATAAGAATTCAAAATCTTTCATCATTTCAAATCATTTTCCTCCAAATCCAGAACCAAAACGAAGCACAAGCCATACATCCTTTAAACAATTGGGTGTTCCATTGTTTACTATATTAGTTAATTGGAATAGGTCGAAAAAGTAGAGACACGACACGGTCTTTTATTTCTTGATGCCGCATGCCATGTCCATCTCCATATTGATATATACGTTGTGGCATTCGAGCAAGATTTTTAGCTCTCTCGACGAACACTTGAGGGAATATAGAAGTCTCAGCATCAACTTTATTTAACTTCTTCCACGCCTCATCAATTAAATATCTTATATGTTCACGAGCAATAATTTCGGAGGCTCCTGTGTCGTTCATGTAACATTGTATTAGTTCATCCATCATAGAATTATGTTTGCTTTACAAAAATTTCAAATCTAAACGATAATAAATTAAACTGTAATTTAGATGGCATCCTATTTTACTCCAAATGCTACTTTCTCATACATTTTAGTTTTTTCCTCTTTTTTAGCTAAAAATATTACTTTTTGGTCCATGTACTTTCAGTTTTTATTCATTTTGGTTCCTATATTTTCAAAATGTTTGTTTTGGTCCCCGTATTTTCAATTTTGGTTTATCTTAGTCCTTGTACGTTCACAATGCTCATTTTGGTCACTGTACGTTTAAAAAGTGACCATTTGGTCCCTTAGTTTTATTCTTAATCTCATCTTTTTTCTATCACAATTTCAACATGACACTAAAATCAATATAGTTCTTAAAATGTAAACATTACTTTGTATTAAATAGTTTTGGTTATGTGTAAAATTTGTGTAAAAATTTTGCAAAGAGAGACTAAAACAATCAATTTTTAAAAGTACATGGACCAAAACGAACATTTTTAAAGTATATGGACTAAAATGAACTAAAGTTTAAAGTATAGGAACCAAAATGAATATTTTAACCAGTAGTTTTACATTTACGAACATATCAAGGGTTATTATTCACGTACCAATGATGTTCCAAGATCGTCTGCAAGTTGCAAAATTATCGATGACCAACCAATTATATCATCATATTCTTTCAAACTCTCCAAGTTCTCCTTGAGCAGTGGAGATGTCACGAAAACATAGGCATGAACTAATATAACTGGTCCTGATATTGAAATCCAAGAATTTTTTAGATATTCTTTTAGAGTTGGTTTATAACTGCTGTAGTACCACTGTGCCTCCAACATATAAGCTCTGCACAAATCTGCCCACTGTCCAATTAAATTTGTGTGAAATAAATTAGATCATTAATTTGATTGATCTTAATTTAGCTCAAAATTAGAAAAATTCATCATAACTTCATACCGTATTCTTAAGGTATTTCATGACATAAACTCCTTTGCCTCTTAATGCTTCAAAAGCCATCTCGTTTACGGAATTGTGAAGCGCAAGAAAACATATTTTCATATAGTCAGGAAGAGGGTCCATTGCATCGACATGCACCTAAAATCACCATTAAAAAGATAATTAAATATTAATAAAATTTAAATTTGAGATTAGGTAAAAATTATAATTGCCAAATAGATTTCTATCTTTCGAAAATTAATTAATATATCTTTTAACAATATTATTTTTTAGAAGAGCGGGGATACTTTTCGAGTAGATGGTAACCTTAACATGTTAATTAACTTTTTCTTAATTGAATTAAGAGGAAAGTAGGTGAAAATAATAATGTGCGCTTTAAAGATTGTTGGTGATTTAATTTCTTAAAAAAATGTACAAACCTCAATTTTTTTGTTCTTCTCACACGGTATTCATTTTGTTTAATAAATCAAATCACATTCTGCTATTTGTGTGTTCCAAAAAACAAAACAACAACAAAAATTTTAAATATATATATGCTACTTGTGTCAAATTTTAAATGACTACTAGAATTTATGGTTTTTGGACGAAATTTTTAAAAAGTCATGGGGAGAAGTAACATTCGTCGACAAAACAAAATGAACAAAAAAGCAACGTTTTTTTTAAAATGTCGGGAAAAAGTCTATATTTCCCAACGTTATATAGAAAGTCGTCGACAATTCGCTCTATCAATGTTTTTTTAGACATCGGCAGATGCATAACTCTCCCAACGTTTTTAGAAAAACTTCGACAATCTACTCTCCCAATGCATTTTTACTGACGTTCTTACAAATGAATATTTATTGTTGGGAGCAAAATTACTCCCAAAATTTTTTGGTCTTTTCCCAACGTTTTAAAGCATTGGAAAAAATTTAAATTTTTGTAGTGGTCATGGTATCTTTAAAAGTAAATATTTTTATTTTTTTTTTCCTTTAGGTAATTGTTTAACAATTTGTTGCACAAAATAATATGTCTGTTTCCTAAAACAACAAGTGTGTGATAGATCATGAGTTAGCTTACCTCTCAACAGCATTGGTAAAGAGCTGGAGTTCATCCAATGTGCCATAAGCATCATATACATCATCTATTGTTGTTATTAATGCATTGATTTTTGTTCAGGTTCAAATCCAATGCCTACTGTCCAAAACAAATCTTCCACCAACCGATCTCTTGTGAAGCTCAACTTTTCTCCAAGCTCGGTGCCCCTCCACAACTTTGCATATACAAAAACGTATATTTAAGCTGTTAAAGTAAAGTGCTAAAATGTCTAGAACTCCGCGGTTAAGGTACTTTACTCCTTTCCTAAAGGTTGGAGGTTCAATCGTCTCTCGTCTTCATATTTTTTGTATTTAAAAATAAAAAGTAAAAATAGTAAAGTGCTAAACCATATATTACAGCTGGTACCAAATCTTGAATGTAATGGTCATATTTTCTTACCCAAGCATATTTAAGATCTTTTTGGTGGATGGATTGCACCCAGTTGAAATCCAGTTTCGCAATTTCAAAAGAATAAGATTCATGTCTATTTTTCTTTCATATACATCAGTCGTCCAACGCAAAGGGAGCTCTAATGCATGTCTAATAATGGCTATGTCAAGTTCATCTTTACTCGATACAATATATTTCCCTAGACAGTTCATTGTAAGATGTTTTGCTTCCTCTAAAACATTTTCACTTTTGATGGATAAGAAAGAAGCTTCATATAACGATAACATTCCATTTAAATCCTGAGAGATGTGATTGTGAAATTTTTTAGTCTCATCCTTGAAGTTATTGAAAACCTCTGCAATTAAAATGAAGAGAATACTCTATTAGATATATGGTCATATAATGATAAATCTTCCTCTTGAAACAAGCTAAGAAAGTGAGACATGCTCCTTTACTAATTAACATTAAACTCTTATGGAATTAATTTGGGATCAATCCAATAATCTACATCTATTAAGTTGAGTTCAATCTCTCATGGACTATTATGGTAAAAACTTGTGGCAATCTAGGCTGTAATTGCCATTTTTTAGTCATTTTACTCTATTGAACATATTCATGCAGGTTTCAGTAAAAGATGTGTAATACAATATACCATTACGGAGTAAAGATGATACATTTATCCTAACAAGATGAAAAAACAATAATTATATAGACAATAGTATATAAATATACCTTGCGAAAAATTGAATCTGTGTTGCCTCAAAAGTCTGAATTCAAGTGCTATTGCATAGAGATTATTCTTCTTCCAATCATCATTTTCATAGCTGTCGTGTATTCTTACCAACACATCATTAATCTCTTTCTCAAAATGGTATGCGATTCCTAGCCGTTGTACGGTGTCAACGAACTCAAGTTGTTTTAGAGGGTCGTTAATTATTTGCCTCATGATGACGTCCACCTCCTTTTTCAGTTCAATGAAGCGTCCAACATATACTTCTCCCTAACTACCACATTCACAATTAATTACCAATTAGCATCAAATACATATAAATTACAACAAAGTAAACAATTAATTAAATTCTAATCATCCATACCATAAGTTCACTTGTTAACGATTGAACAAACTAGTGTTTCCAAATAGGAGGTTGATAGTTTCCAGATCGTCGAATGACATTTTGGTTAGACATTCTCGCCACTTCGTTCCCTTTGCTTTATGGACATGAGGAGCAAAAGATGGCTTGAGATGGAAATAGACTCGCTTGATTAAAGAATCCATTGGGGAAGAAGCAAGAAACTGATGAAGAGCCATTGACAGAAGAACGAAGATTGTTGAAGTTATTTAAACTAAAACTTTGTTGGTTGGTTGATTCTGCAGCTCTTATCCAAATATATAGATGATCCGCACCTGCTTCAGCTTTTCCATTAGTTCAATTGCATGCTGTTTGTGCATAGAATAACACTCACAAGCGATCACGTGAATCTTCCTTGTTTTGTCTGGAGGCATAGGCCAATTACTGCTGAGCCATGCTCGTTTTGGCCGCAATTTGTTATATTTAAATTGTTTCTTTCTTTCTACTTGATTGATCCTTAAAACAAATAATGTCATTACATTATTAATCCTTAAAACAAATAATGCCATTACATTATTGATCCTGAAAACGGGGACAACTTATTCATAAAGCATAATAATTTCCCTTTGAAAATGACTCCACGATATATTAGAATTGTATGTTTTTTTTAGTAATACCAATATTATAACGCTCAATCAAGCTTGTATTGATTATGTATACTAGTTGATAGTCATGTGCAATGCACATGTTTTTTAAAGCTTATCAGAAACCTTTGAAAATAAAGTTTTAATTTTATTTTAAATAGAAGTTTAAAAGATAAAATTATGATTAAGGACCGTGAATAGATTTTTGTTGCTCAATTATTTAGTAAACGTGCATTTATATATACTTGAAGTGAGTGTTCAAGGTTTACCACGTGAAAAGTGATTACAGGCTATATATGCATGTATCTGAACGGTAATCTAGCATCCTTTCGCTACAATCTGTGCAGTAAATTGTGGAAAATATTGTAGAATTTGTGTATCCCTTCTAAAATTAAGCTATTCATATGGCAAGCTTATCATGATAGCATCCCTTGATAAGTTTTGGTAAAGTACAACTGAGAAGGAGAATAAGAGAGAGAAGAAAAAAACTAATCACGAAATCAAAGGGCAGAGATATTCTCCTTAATCTTTGGTAAAACCAATACAAGTATTTATACTCAATCGCCACATGTACAGACTTATAAAAATAACTTACATATAACCATCCTAACACAGKAAAAACAGAATAACAACTAATCCTTTTGTTTTCATCAATGGGCTCTCTTAACACCCCCCTCAAACCAATGGTGGAAGCATCCACAACATTGAGCTTGGAACGTAATGAAAGAAATCGAGTAGGAGAGAGGGGCTTAGAAAAAATGTCAGCCACTTGAGCAGACGAAGGAAGATGACACACCTGTAAACGTCGCTGAAGAGCTAAATCTCGAACAAAATATATATCGATTTCAACATGTTTAGTTCTGGAATGAAGAACAAGATTTGCACTAAGATGAACAGCCCCAAGATTATCACACCAAACAGTTGGTGGACAAGGAAAAGACAAAGCCAAATCAGCAAATAAGGTCTGAATCCATACCAAATTAGCAGAAACATGTGCTAGACTTCGACATTCCGCCTCAGTACTAGAACGAGAAATAATGGCTTGTTTCTTAGAAGACCAAGAGATCAAATTCCCACAAAAAAATATACAGAAACCCGATGTTGACTTACGATCATCTGGGTCAGAAGTCCAATCGGCATCAGCAAATCCTTGGAGTAGAAGATCAGGTGGCTTGCGAAATAGTATACCATGATTAAGTGCTCCATTGAGATAACGTAAAATACGTTTAACAGCTTGCCAATGCAGCATAGTAGGAGCATGCATGAATTGGCACACCTTATTAACACTATATGCAATTTCAAGATGCGTAAGTGTAGCATATTGTAAAGCACCGACTGTACTACGATACAAATAGACATCATGAAAAATATCACCTTTAAAAGCTGAAATCACAGAGCCCCCAACCATCGGAGTTGAAATAGAATTAGCTTCATGCATTTTTGTCTTGTGAAGTATATCTGAAATATACTTTTGTTGAGAAAGAAAAATACCCCCAGATGTAGGATATGACACCTCAACACCAAGAAAGTAACTCAGCTGTCCAAGATCCTTAAGAGAAAACTGATTATTAAGAGTAGTCACAACCGTGTCAATGACTAAGGAAGAACTACCAGTAATCACAATATCGTCAACATAAACCAAGATAAAGCAGTGCTGACCATCCTGATGTCGAAAGAGAAGAGAAAAAACAGCTTGAGAGTTAGAGAAACCAAGAGTATGAAGAAATAAACTGAGTCGTTCAAACCAAGCCCGAGGAGCCTGTTTAAGACCATAAATGACCTTTTTCAACCGGCACACAAGCGGAATAGATCCTTGAACATCCATGCCAGGAGGTTGAGTCATGAAAACCTCTTCACTTAAAACACCATGAAGAAAGGCATTGTTGATATCCACCTGTCTCAGAGTCCAGCCATAAGCAAGAGCAAGTGTAAACAGCACACGAATAGTGGTGGGTTTAACAACCTGGCTAAAGGTTTCAGTATAGTCAAGATCAGTATCTTGATGAAAACCTTTAGCTACAAGACGAGCTTTATACCAAGAGATAGAACCATCAGAGTTCCTTTTGATCTTGAATACCCATTTGCAACCAATAACTTTCTTATCAGGTGGTGAGGGAACAAGAGACCAAGTATCATTTCTAATTAAAGCATCATATTCGTCACGCATTGCCTTGGCCCAATGATCACACTGAAGTGCAGTCTTCACAGAAGGAGGTTCTGTTTCCAAATATTGAGYAAGCAAAATCTTAGGCTTGAAGATTCCCGCCTTARCTCGAGTGATCATGGAATGAGCATTCACCATTTGATTTTGTTGGGATACTGGAGGTGAGCCCGAAGGCAATGTATCAGAAGAAGATGAACTACATAAAGGCTCAGTATTAGGAAACAAATCACTGGCGGAAGAAGAGCCAGCTATAGGTGKGACATTAAATGAGYGATGTGAARGATCAGACAAAATAGGTTGTTGGGAGGTAGTAGGTGGCAGTGGGGYAGCAGATTGYTGTGCGACARTAGATGRGACTTGAGTGGATTGGACAATATGATTARGTGAAGAAAAAGTTTGGGGGTCAGAAGATAGAGCTRTAGGAATAGGACAATGAGATGTTTGACGGTCAAAARAGGGCATAGTGGGTGAGATGAGGGGTAGGGAAGATGGCAAMAAAATAGGCAAARAGGACYRAAAATTAATAGGGGCAATTGTTTGTTGSGATGAGTGAGGTRATGCYGGAAAAGAGTATTCATTGAACAGGACATRTCTTGAAACATACACACGACCAGAAAATGAAAGACATTTATAGCCTTTGTAAGTGTTGCTATAACCAAGAAAAATACAAGGAGTAGAACGAGGTTCAATCTTGTGTTTATTGTAAGGACGTAATGAAGGATAGCATAAACAGCYGAAAACTTTTAAGAAGGAATAGTTAGGTTTCAAACCAAACAAAACTTCCATAGGTGAAAGTCCATGATGAACTGTACAAGGGAGACGATTAATAAGATAAACTGCAGTGGCAAAWGCATCATCCCAAAACTCTATAGAAAGAGAAGCATGAGAAAGKAGGGTGAGACCGGTGTCAACAATGTGACGATGTTTTCGTTCAACAATTCCGTWTTGTTGAGAAGTATAAGGACAAGACATACGRTGTTCAATACCTTCAGATTTAAGAAATGGGATAAAGGTCTGGAATTCACCCCYACCGYYAGTTTGGAGGCGAAGAATGGAARTACCAAAGARTTTTTCAACAYTAGCTTTGAACAAGAGAAAAGCTTTAAARGCCTYAGATTTAGATTGAAGAAAATAGACCCATGTGTAACGTGAAAAGACGTCCACAAAACTAATGTAAAATTTGTAATTATTTCGAGAGACTTTGAAAGCTGGCCCCCACACATCAGCAAGAATTAATTGAAGGGGAGCAGTATAAATAGTAAGAGAATCAGAAAGGAAAGATTATGACTCTTACCAATAGCACAAGCATGATACAAAGAAGGTATTTTATTTCTTGAGTAAGCAATATTACAAGAATCAAGAACATGTTTCACAGTAAGAGGGGCAGGGTGGCCAAGCCGCCAATGCCAAATGTCTAATACAGATGGAATAGTAGAAATAGAGGTAGTACAAGTATTATTTGGTAATGAACTAGAAGATGTATGTAAAACCTGAGAGGGAGCTGCTGACAAAGATGAGTCAGCATGACATTTAAGGGAATCAGACAATGGAGAAGTCTTTTCCAGAGAGAAATTGTACAGTCCATCAGTAACTTTGCCCTTGAGAAGTATTTGACCAGTTTGGAGATCCTTCACAAAACAATCAAAGGGGTGAAATTCAAAGAAAACATCATTATCCTTAGCAAATTGACTAACACGGATTTTCAACACTCACGAGAGCTTGAACAATTAGAACAACAACACTAAAGTTTTAAGAGAAACTCACATCGTATACAGATAAACCATTTAAAACCGACTTCACATTAACCAAACCCTTCAAGGAAACCTTTACTAACTATAAACCATCCACTAAATGAATATTAACATCTCGAATGGCAATGAAGCAAAAACTAATTCAAGTACGATCAACTTAAACAAAGGTATTCATAAATATCCTAGGTAGATTACAATCCCGTAGTTCAAGAGGCTAACAAAATTAATGCTCTAAAAGACTAATGAATCGGCAACCTTACAACATCCTTTAGACAATAAAACTAAACAAAACCAACCACTACCAACTCAACTACAAGATTAAATGGCCACAACTATCCTAACTAAGAGAAATTAATTGCACGCAGCATAGCTAATGGTCTTTCCGATCAAGCCTCCTCCTCGCCATCACCATCCCAAGAGCTAGCTTGATACCTGCAAACTGGAGGGGAAAAAGAGGGATGAGTACAAACACAGTACTCAGTAAGCAGCCCTTATCTGAAGGGTCACGCACAAACAGCATACTTATCAAGGAACAACGTGTCATGCTTATTAAAGAATCAACACACACACACACATCATGCTCAACCAAATCATGAAACATTCACAGTCATGCTTTTCATCACGTTATGCATTCAAACATAGACACATTCTATAAAATTCGGTGACAACCACAACCAGGAACACATTAACTACCAACCCCTAGTCTCCCTAACATCTCAAGTACCTCTACGCTTATCTCAGTTATCCTAGCCTTCCACAGTTAACTCCTTCGAGTAGAGTCGGCCTCTGACCATTTATACCCAGAGCCCCGACACTGCTGCATCGGCCCTCGACCATTTATACC
>NW_019105094.1:0-10011 GCF_001995035.1 Momordica charantia
TTGAAAATTTGCCTAAGTGGTGACTTCCGTCTTTCGAGATTGAAATAGATCACATGTCAGATGTCGAACAACATATAGTAGGTCAAACATCGAACATAGTGTTATGGTCATGACTTGAGCCGACTTTGAGAAACTTATCTTAGACTTGCCATGTTGATTAAGTTTGGTATTTGAAGAAGCTTGACCTAAGTTGGGCGCTTAGGAGTTTGAAGTAAGAGCTGAGAAGCTCGACCTAAGCTGGATGCATAGGAGTTGGAGTAAGAGCTGAGAAGCTCGGCCTAAGCTGGGCGCTGAGGAGTTGGAGTAGGACATGCATACTTTGTATTGGGTGAATTCAATCTCATCTTTGTCATTTCGAACTTATCGTAATTTTCGTACATCGCACCTCGAACTCGTAAGTTTAGAGGTTTTAATTTTTTCTTATCAAATTACATCGCACCTCGAACTCGTAAGTTTAGAGGTTTGAATTTTCTTTTGTCAAATTACATCACACCTCGAACTCGTAAGTTTAGAGATTTGAATTTTCTTTTGTCAAATTACATCGCACCTCGAACTCGTAAGTTTAGAGGTTTGAATTTTTTCTTGTCAAATTACATCGCACCTCGAACTCGTAAGTTTAGAGGTTTGAATTTTCTTTTATAAGACTACATCTCACCTCGAACTCGTAAGTTTAGAGGTTTGAATTTTCTTTTATAAGAGTACATCTCACCTCGAACTCGGAAGTTTAGAGGCTTGAATTTGGTTTTGAATTGTACCTTGGCACTTATGCCATGTGGGAGTACTTGGCTCCCATTGGAATGTAGGTCGGCAGCCTCTAAGTTGGATCTGCCATGGTGGATGAAATATGATCAAACGATCGAAGTTCTTCATTTGGATGAGGATGAGCTGTCTGATGGCAGCTCTTCCTCTAGCCGGGATGAGCTGAGATGAAACTCTTCCTCTTGGCGAAGTTGAGTTGAGATAGAGCTCTCCCTCTAGGCGAGGTTGAGCTAAGATGGAGCTCTTCCTCTCGTCGTGGATGAGCTGAGATGAAGCTTTTTCACAAGGCGAGCATGAGCGGAGATGAAACTCTTCCTTTTGACGAGGTTGAGTTATCTGACATGAAGCTCTTCCTCTACGTGGGGTAGAGCTGAGATGAAGCTCTTCTTCTTGGCGAGGTTGAACTATCATCGTTTACACGTCGATCGCCTTACTTGGTCCTTGAAAACATCTTGGAGATCTCCGTTGAGACGTGGATATTAGATGGTTTCGTGCGGTCATAGCTTTGTTTGGTAGGAATGACTTAAAATGTCCTTCCAATATACGACGCCAAATGTTTATGCAAAAAATGTGATGGGGTATGACCTGGCCAAGGTCGGCCACATGGAAGAGCTCGACCTGCTCTCGGTATGACTGTCGGGAGAGCTTGACCTGCTCCAGGTATGACTGCGGGAAGAGCTTGACCTGCTTCAAGTATGATCGTGGGAAGAGCTTGGGTATCCTTGGAAAGGGATGACCAACTTGAAGGGTCAAGGTCGGCAGACTAAGATGAGCTGGTGTCAAGAATAAGCTGAATACTTAGCGAGGAAATACCTGCACAAGGGAACAAACACTCCGACGCTCAAGTCACTTTTGAGTTCGACCTTAGTATGGAGGTGAGCTAGAATACGATATCTGATGGAAGAGTGAAGTGCCCTATTTATAGGTTGAGGTACCCGACAAGGAATGCGACCGGCGGTTGAGCATGTCGGGACGAAGGTCGATCTGTCGGGGGTAGCTATTCTAGTTCATATTCTTGTCATCTGGAATTTGGCTAAATATGGAAGGTCATTCCTCCATTGAATGATCTTCAGGGAAGACCTCAGGTCAGCCATTAGGCAAGGCTCTCAGGGGAGCTCCTCAGGTCGGCCACCAAAAGGAAGACGTCCAAAGTTGGATCTTTTTCTGTCCTCTACGTGGCAATACGATTTTCAACCCCAAACAGAGTTGTATTTTATTTTATTTTATTTGAGTAATAAATGGAGTTAAACTATATCTGTTTTAATTTGTTATAAAATTATCACCAAAAGCACTTTTACTAACTTGCTCTGTCCTTTTTATTATTTTTTTTTTCTTTCTGACAAAAATTCGGTCGATTTAAGTCTGAGTTTTTAGTTCGATTTTCCATCCCTTATTTGAGATATAATATTTAAAATTAAAAAAAAAGGAAGATTATAAGTTTAATATCTAAACTTGATTGTTATATCTATTTAATGACTAACTTTAAAAAGTTTCGATTATTACTTCTCTAAGCATTATAATTTTATCATAATAAGTTTTTGTTGTTAACAGCATTACTTGAATATTGACGTAGACCACTTTAATCGGTCAAATAAATGATAACTTGACACAACGGGGACAATATATAACAAAAAGATGTAAGTACATTAGTTAAATGAAATAAGCGAAAAGATGTAAGTGTGTTAAGTTGAATAAAATAAGCTTGCGTGTCTAACAAAGAAATATTGATTTTTTTTAGGTTTAATATTTTGCTCATATTCCCGATAAAAACCTTTTACGTATTAGCATACCCTTATCTTATTTTATGTATTTAGCCTACTCCAATTTGTCACATCATGTCACAATATCACTCTGAGTCCAATCAATAAGCTCTGTGAATATTTAAGCAATAATATTTATAATGGAGAATTTATTAAAATTGTAATCTACGGTATATAATTAAAAATTCAAAAAATTCAAAAAATTATATAGATAGGACAAAATATATAAGTTTTATTTTATTACAATAACGGGTGGGAGATTCGAACTCATGACTGAGGGAAGTGCAGATTACTATTGAGCTGAACTCACTTAGATAAAAACCCTCTTTTTTTTTGGGGATGGGTTAGTGAATCCAATAGAATGAAAGGATTCAAATTGACAATACTTTTTGTATGAATCAAAGGAACCAACCAAACATATTTGGTCGTCTGTAATATTTTTATTTTTTATTTYTATCTCTTATTTTTTGTTTGCTCATAAATGATGGCATAACAAAATTGTTACCTTTGATCGTAATTTCAAATTTAAATATTCAAAAGTTTATGTTATTTATAATTTTTTATTATTTAACGTACATTTTTATAAGTCAAAACTCATAAAATAATGCTAGTTTTATTTATGTTTTAGAACAAATTAGAAATAAAAAAGGAACGAAAAAAAAACTTAGATTTCATCGTTTTCAAAACTTCTAGAAAATTTGTACATAGATAAATAGGAACCATTGCCAAACGCTTACCTTTCTAAAAAATTGAAATCCAAAAACAGGAAATGAAACCTCACTGAATGGCCCTAATCTATAGCACAAGCAGTTTGTCCATATGCTATATAGCGATTAGTGATTGAATTTAATAAAATATATAATAAAATTATTAAAAATAATAATATTAATAAAAGCACTCTTAATCATAGAAATTATCAATCGGATGAAGACAGTGTGAGTAACATCTTCTCTTTCCCTTCTTTTTGAGAAAACAATGTATCAAACTCCCAAATAATTGAAACAATTATTAGTGTGTAACATCATAGTTTAAATCGACCTTAATCCCAACAAAAAACCTATTGATTAATGATTAAATTATTAATCAATTTCCTCTGTTTGGTCTTTTCATTACCTTATTAATTCATTGATTAAAACTGCAAAATGTCAATTCCTCTTCGTTTTCAAATCCTCGTACTCACAACTAACTTCTACAAGTTTGGGAATGACATCTCCTCTACTTTGGTTGAAGTGGATTTAGTGTCTTTTCCACATCGCCATTTTTGTTTCTTTTCTATATTTTCGCTAGCAAAATTACCTTCAAAATTATTATTATTATTCTTTTTTGTTTCCACTCTAACAATTTAGCTTTTGATTTTCTTCTTTTAAAGCAAGTGTATGAATTTTCTTTAGTTTAAATATTATTTTAATCTTTGTATTTTAGMTTTGGTTTCGTTTTGCTCCCTGTACTTTCAAAACGTAAGTTTTTATTTATGTACTTTAAAATTTTGTTCGTTTTAGTCTTTGTACTTTCAAAACGTTCGTTTTAGTTCATGTACTTATTAAAAGTGACTACTTTGATTCATTTATTTTTTCTTAGTAATTTCGTTTATAATTGAAATTTTTAAAATGTTTGGAAAAATTTTGAAGCAAGTACGTAGATTAGGAACCAAATTGAAATCAAATAAATTACACAAAACCGTCCCAAAGCTTCAATATAGCCTAAAATGTTGACATAGTTTTCTTTTTTTTTTTCTTTTTTTGTTCTTCTTCTTCCCAAAGTCAAAAGTTGAATTAGAATTGAAAGTAGCTTCATAAACTAGTGTGTAATTTATGTCTCCTTCCATAACCATTTTATTTTTACTTATTTGTTATAAAAGACGAGGCTTGTTTTATTATTATTATTATTATTATTCTCATTTATTAGATTTACATTTGAATTTTTAGCTAGAATTTAAAAGCATAAACTACTCAATGTTTTTAAAACCATAGTTTTTAGTTATCAAGACCTGACTTAGATTTTTTTAAAAAAAAGAAAAAAAAATTTAAAAGTAAATAACAAAACAAACAAACAATATATCTAGGCTTAATTATTAAAAATAAAAAAATATATCAAATAAGTCTTTAATTTCTCTCTTTTTTAATTTAAGAAAAAAGGCGATTTAATGTTGCGTAACAAATGAAATAATTTGCACAACTAATTGACATTTTAAAATCTGAACAATTCAATAAAATAAAAAAAACATCTAAAATTCATCTATTACAAGTCGAAAAATATGTAAAATATTTTTGTGGTTGATTATTTGGATAAAAAATTTTGCATTATCAAATTAGTTTTAGAAAAGTTAAACGTAATAGGGTTTTATACTATTCTTCCCAATAAAACAAAAATCAATAATCTTAAAAGTATAATCTATGAAGCAAATATATATATATAATAAAAAGCTCAAAAGACACCACTTATATTATTGTCGATAAAATTAATTGTGGATTTAAAAAAGAAAAAAAAAAGACCACCAACCTTCACCTAACAACACCAAAAAAACCAGGAAAAAAAAAAGACCTCAAAAGATCACCAACTAAAAATCATATGGATACGGACAATTGATTAGGTTAGAAGAAGCAATCAATAATATTTCTCAATCACTAAAAAAAAATAATAATAAAAAATCATAATTCAAGTAGTCTATAAACAAAATCAAAGAAAAGAATTTTTTAAATGGAAGGCATTAACAAGGTTTCTAAACTCATCTGTTTTAATTATATATATAAAATTGTAAAATTTAATCAAATAGTTTATTTGTCCAAAATAAATAAATAAATATTATACAGTAACTAATAGAACGAAATTGCCCCAAGGCAGCCCACTAACAAGGGTATAAGAGCCTTGCAGGATCACTTATATACCGTGGCATCTTGTTTTTTAAATTTTCGGTGAGTTTAATATAAAAAGAAATTTTATGTCTCTCGGGTTCGAGCCTTGCGACGAACGCGAATATATTGATTATGTACCTATAATAAATTATGCATAAAAAATATAAAAATAAAAATTATGGACGAGGTTTTTTATCCCCTTTTTTAGTCCAACAAAAACGATATGTTTATATCACATTTATGGACAAGTCTTTGATATCACATATTCATAGGATATACCAGAGGACAAAAAATGGATGCAATGTATATAATTTCATATGCATGGACGACACAATTGCAACTCACCAAATTAATAATATAGTTTTGAAATTATTAAATATAATAGAACGTTAAAATTAATTAAATAGAAAATACTAAATTATCTAGTTCTAAAATATAAAAAAAAATAATCAAACTTTAATGAAATAAACGAGGTACTCAATACAGAATATTGAACTATTGTCCAACCTGATCATAATTCAACTGGTTAAAAATTCAACTGGTTAAGATATATAGCATCGACTAAGAAGTCCAAATCCTCACTCCCACGTGTTGTTGAACTAAAAAGAAAACTATTATAACAGGTTCAATATACCAAATGGTTCATAAATTGTTATATGTTAAAAAAGTTTGTTATAGAGAACAAAAACGACCCGAAATGGGACAAGGAGTTGAAGTCTGAGATCATCGATTGGGGGAGACCGGCCCGTGACATAACGGGCCGGCCCAAAGAACGACCTAGCGCCGGGGTAGAGAACGAGGAAAGCGACCGGCGGAGAACTAACCGGGCCGAGAGGGCTCGGTCCCGACCCCTGCTCGGTCCCGACCCCTGTCGGTCCCGACCCCTGCTCGGTCCCGACCACTTCTCGGTCCCGACCCCTGCTCAGCCCATGAATCTCCCGCCTACGATCTACGATCCCTCGGGTCCTGCAACGCTGAATTAAGGTTTGGCTACGGAGGTTGTGGAATCATCTTCACGACTATAAGTAGCAATGCGATCCAACCCCGAAGAGACAAGTGACTTATCCCTAGCCAACTATTTTCTCAACTCTCCAACACTAACTTAAGTATCGGAGCCCGTGTGACTAAGGTCACACCGGTTTAGATCGGTTTGATTTTGCAGGTATCGGTTCCCTTATCATCGAGTTAGGTGTGTGCGAGAAGAGGAGTCGGAGGGTCAAAATCCATGCATCAACAAAGTTGATGTGGCATTAAATTATTGTTCTATTAACATATTTGAAAAGATCAACATGTCATTCAAATGCTACATCACACATTAATATTTTTCTTTATAATTAACAAATTTTCTCATACTTTTCTAGAAGAGACGTGCGTAATTGAACATTTTTAATACATTAACAATAGCATCAAGAATTTAAAAAATCAAGGACTAAATTGAGAACAACCTATGAAGAAAATATTTTATATATTTAGCCTTATTAATTTTTTTACTCCTTTTATACTACTTAGTTGTCTGTTACGTGCAAATGTACGGAGTATTTTTAATTTAATTTAATTTTATAATAACACCAATGAGAAAACAATACCACTAATTGTAAAGAGGGAAAAAAAGAAACAATAATAAAGAAGAAAATTAAGATTTTCCTCTACGAACTCCCTCAAAATATATCTATTCTTTTTAAAGCAAAGTATCTCTACCTCTCACTTTATAATGGCTAGAAACACACTAAATTATTTTCAAAATCTAATTGTAACATCTCAAACCTATAATTTAAAATATAGATCGATTCATGTATCTCATGCTCTCTTAATATGTCACACCCCATATTTTCGAGATTATGGAAGCTTGAAACGTAAAAAAATAAGAGAAAACTAAACATAGAAAAAATAAAATAGAGCTCAAATTGTCGATGAAATAACTATTTTTTAAAATTTTAGAGGAGAAGAGTTATAAAAGTTATAAAATTCCAACTCATATGAAATCGTATAATTAATTATGGTTAAAGATAAAATTAAAATTTTAGAAAATAATAGGTAAAGCTTTTCATATATATTCTAACTCTTTCATTCGATTACATACATTTATAAATTTAAAATGAATTTAAGTTTTCGTTAATTTGGAACTAAATTTCCACCAATTACATTTTATTTATTAAAAATGTTAATAATATTTTAGACTAAGTTTTAGTATTTCTAAAAAAAATGCATATTATAAAATTTAATAATGTATTAACATTATACTTTGAATGTATATTTTATTGTGATAGAAATGTAAAATAAAGAATTAACTTATCTGTATAGTTAAATTACTTTACTTCTTTGTTTAGGGTGATTTATGATCGGGCTTGAGAATTGGTAAGAACAGAAATGGTCAGAGATTGGGAGCAAGCTTGGTGAGGAAGACCTGCACATAGGAAGCAACTACTCTAAGACTCAAGTTAGTAAAAATCTATATTAGATTTGAAGCTGATTGGATCGTGTACCTGAGGTCATAATGATACTTCTATTTATAGGGAGTCAAATGATAGGGACATTTGACCATTCATTTGTCCTATCGAGGAAGTAGTTACACAACCATAGACTATCGGCTCCCTAAGGTTGGAGCATAACCTTAACTTCGACTAACTGGGGTTTGACATAGCTTACAGGTCACCTTACGGTCGAGCTTCAAGGTCAGTCACCTTGTGTCTCAGATATTTTAGGAAAGATCTTAGCACATCGATCTTTTCTTACTCTCCACATGGCATGTCCATTTTTACTCTCCAACATTGACCCTCTCTCCAGGAAGTTGGCGTTCCGACTAAGCAGATAGATTCTTTTGAGTATGAGCTTATGGCACGTGGGAAGAGCTTGAAGCTTCTGAGTATGTAGAATCATAGCCATTGGAAGATGAGAAGGTTGATCTCACAGACGGTAGAGCACTAAAGTGCTTATGATTGTCGACCTTCTTTCAATCTAGAGTATTGACTTGAGATGATGTGGATGATTGAGATTCACTTTCATTTTTCTATAAATAGTTGGAGCTAATCGTTTTTCACCATTCAAAAATTCTCTCTCTCGATCCAACTTATAAATTTGATCTCTTTGTCACATGTTTGTCCTCTACCCCTAGTATTTTCATTTATTTTAGCATGTTTAGTTTTAGTAGATGATCCCATGATTCATCTAGAAGTTTGAATGAGAGTAGCTCGTCATATAGCTCATATCGTTGTAGTTCGGATAGTAGTAGGTAAAAAAGTAGATTGAGATCACATGTTAGACAATAGGGCGTCTTCTCGCTACGAGAGCATTGAGTATGCAGAGATTGGATTAGCTCCATCTGTAGAAGATCAACCTTCAACTCCCCTTCAAAGTGGAGGTTGTCCTTCCGAGTTAGCCAAATATACCTCGACTTTATTAGGGAAAAATATGATGTACAGAATTGTATAAGAATGAAAATACCCATAGAGAGGGAGTCTGCTGAGAATCCTCCTAAGAGATGCGTCATATTCTACCTTAAGATGTTCAAGTGAGTTATGGACCAGACAACTCTTAGCCATTGCTATTTCATAGGATGACCAGTCAACTCATTCTCAATCTGAGTGATTTATGGACTCCTGCCCATGAGGGCTCGTTCTTTGATCTGTATGGGTGAGAATGACTCAAGTCGCCGACTCAACATTCCTACTATTTTGGGGACGAGACCGAGTGGGGAGTTCGGAACATAACTTCACAAGATGGAATTCACTTCTCCTCAACTTTAGGGGAGTAGATGAAAGTTCTCTTAAATGCTGACTCCGGACTTGAATAAGGGGCCCACCCTCTCACTAGCCCGATAGGAACTTCCGGTTATTTGTCGGACCATAGTCGAGTTGTTCATTAGAGGATCAGTGGTATTTAAGGAGTAAGATATAACTCATGGGTAAAATGGTAATTGGACCTAGTTTGAGTTAGAGCACTCGTGAAGGATTAACTTGCCATTAATGGTCGTATATCCGTGGACACGAGAATATTCTACAGTGAGAAGAGTGCAACTGCGAGAATTTAGTGGAGTGACCCGTAGTTAACGAATGTTGATTAACTCGGTCAATGAGTTTGACCGATCAATCTCTCATCGTTGGACTTCTGATCTGTAGGTCCATTAGGTCTCCTTGCTAGCTCACAACGGGTAAAACAAGGATCAAGTTTTTGGAAGACTTTGAAATATTCAAATGACTCAAGGGATTATATGTATGTATATTGATACATTATTGTATATGATTAATTCTAAATTGAAACTATATATTATGAGAGAAAAGATTTGAATGAGATTCAAAATAAAAATCAATATGGATAGGATTCATATTGAAACTATAGTTTAAAAATAATGTGCATAAGATGTATATTACTCCTCTAGGTTATACGATAGAAATGCTTTAGAATATAATTCTAGTATGGTAATAAATRATTAAAATAATTAAGTGTTATTTATTTATTTAATTAATATATATATTAATTAATTAATTGTTAATTAGATTAATAATTAATTGTTAATTAGATTAATAATTAATTAATTAATAAGATTAATTATATATATATATATATTAATTATTATTATTATTAATATTGATTTAATTAATATTAATATTAAATTAAAATAAAACACTCCCCTACTTAATTGC